>OX465103.1:27236334-27466334 GCA_949987565.1 Luidia sarsii | reverse complement strand
TCTCTCTTCACCTCTCTCTGTCCACCTCCCTCCCCCCTACCTTCTCCCTCGGCTTATAGTTAACTAAGTCTCCATTTTTGTCATCATTGGGTTGAACTTGAAGAAACTCCATTTGAACCTTTTAACCGTGGACAACACGAACAAGTGCTGGTAAAAACTCGAAAATCTGTTGATTGCAAGACACCACGAGTGCCCGTTCGGTTCCTGGCTTACCTTGTTCGTTCCAGACGGTGGTGAGTGGTTCTCATGCACGTCTGCTTGCAAATCAAAGCACGTTGAGGGCTTCGCAATTAGATTGTCCAAGACGATGCACAAGAAGATCCGAAGAAAGACGCCGGAGTTAGCCTTGAAGGCTTGAGGGTACTTCAAGTTTGAGCACGAGGCGTAGCCTGTGCGATGCCGAGCGTGCAAACCGGAGATTTAGGCTGGTACGTGCAGGCATCTGATTGGCTTAATTATACGGCTTGCAATTTGTCAGTGAGTCAGTAGGGCTTTGGCTTACCGCTTCCCGTCAACGGCTTTCCCGTAGACTCGCGTGAAAGCCGCAGCCATCAGCGGGCGCCGCCGCGGTTCGTGCGCATGCGCCTCCCCCGGCCCCTACCCGTCATCCTTTGCGTGTGACGCAGCAACAAATTCGCTCATTTGAAACAGAAGATGAAATGGGCGTGTTGCTTTCGTGTGCGTGGTCGCGCAGGGTTGTAAAGAGGTGGATTGTGTTTGCTGCAATCATTTCTTTCTTTGCTAGACCCAGTTCTTTGAATAATTATGCATCCATCATTGCCTCGATTTTATTGGAATCATTTCTTTGGTGCGGACGTGTATCATTTTGATCACTTTCATTTATTATTTCCCTCTCAGCTCAAAGTACTGCCTATATTCTGTTCGTCCCTTTATGGCAATATGGAAATAAAATATTGAGCTGATGATTGTCCTCCGTCCATCACTTTACCCATCTCTTGCCATGGCAACACGTGCACGCACGCGTTCACTGTGACGGAAACTGTTGTCATAAATCACCGTTTTGCTCACAATAGCTGCGATCAAGATGGCTGAATAATTAATCAATTACATTTACCACATTTTCATCCACAAGAGTTGAACATTGGTCCATCAGTTATGCTGCTCAGACCGACTGTAAAGATGCATAGAGCCATTAAACCACATAGGCAATACTATACATTGGACATCCAATTCAGTCAATATTGTTCTGCATTGGAACCCATTGCACGCCGTATACTGTTTGTTTTGGGGAGTTTTCGGTGTGGGGGTATAGCCGTATCTGTTTCAATTCATAGTTCAGTCCGTGCATTATAATATTGTGGACGATTAAACGGCAGATCATGGGAACAGGATTGACCTGTATCCATTATATTGCAAGGACATAACCATGGGTTCAGTTTAAAAAAACACTTTATACCGGTATATAGTTCACGTTATACCGGTATAGTTCACGTTATACCGGTATAGTTCACGTTATACCGGTATAGTTCACGTTATACCGATATAGTTCACGTTATGCCGGTAAAGTTCACGTTATACCGGTATAGTTCACGTTATACCGGTATAGTTCACGTTATACCGGTATAGTTAACGTTATACCGGTATAGGCCTAGTTCACGTTATACCGGTATAGTTCACGTTATACCGATATAGTTCACGTTATACCGGTATAGTTCACGTTATACCGGTATAGTTCACGTTATACCGGTATAGTTCACGTTATACCGGTATAGTCACGTTATACCGGTATAGTTCACGTTATACCGGTATAGTTCACGTTATACCGGTATAGTTCACGTTATACCGATATAGTTCACGTTATACCGGTATAGTTCACGTTATACCGGTATAGTTCACGTTATACCGGTATAGTTCACGTTATACCGGTATAGTTCACGTTATACCGGTATAGTTCACGTTATACCGGTATAGTTCACGTTATACCGGTATAGTTCACCATTGCGCATTAGATCATGGAGCCTCCATGGTTAGATAATCAATGTCAACGCGGTAAAACCCGGGCAACCCTTGCTCCCACATCAAAGTGTGTTCGATTAGCGTTCCCCAGGTCACAAGGTCACTCAGGGGTCAACCCGGGCAACCTTGCTTCGATCAAAAACATAATTTTTTTAATGGAGAAATCCCGGAATGATGGAACTTGATTTTTGGGATGAAACCATGCTTATTGAGATTAAAAGCCCTTTTCAGAGATGACTACATGCTCCATTACAGATGTGTATTTGCGTGTTTTATTAGAAATAATAGCGAATCAAAATTTGGCGGTCATTTTTCTCGTGGATGGCGGGCCAGTATGCGTAATCTTGCACTGAGTTTGTGTGCGTACGTCCGTCCGTGTGACGTGACGAGCAAGTTTGCCCATGGTTTTTCAAGCGTCCTGAAATTACAGTCTAGCGCCCGCTGTTGTCCATCTTTATGAAATTAATGTCTGTGGTTATGTCCCACTCTCTCATCATGCAAAGAGCGCCCTCAACCATTGTTCCGAAAACAGAGGAAGTAGTGCTGGGGCTTTCGAATTTGGCTTGGGCTGTGGCTCTATCTCTTGACGGTCGCGTGTGGAAATACGTGAGATGTGATCTTACGTCACGCTTTGCGTTCTGATCAAGGGAGTGCAAAGTTGGACCACGGACCGTATTTTGGAGCAGTTTGATGATCCAGACAGGGCTGAGGCTCCGTCGATGTTCAAGCCGAAGCCAAAGCCATAACCAAGGCAAGAGCCAGAGCCGAGGACGAAGCAGACACTGGGTTCGCAGCTAGAAACGAACCTCAAAGCCATAGCCAAAGCAGAAACCCAAACCAGAGCCAGAGCCAGAACCATGCAACACCAGGGCTGGATTTCACCAAACCTTGCGATGCATCGTAACTCAACTTATCCATCGTAAGTTGTGATAGGCCGTAAGTTGTGATAGGCCGCATCGCTCATCGCCTTGCGATTGATCGTAAGTTACGATGAGTTTGGTGAAATCGATTGTAGAGCAGATACAACCCAAAGCCATAGCCGAAGCCGAAGCAAAATCAGATGCTAGAGCAGAACCCACAGCCACGGTCGAAGCCAAAGCCGTACAGTTTCTAAATCAGACGCTTATGAAGGCACATCTAGCCGCCCCATTATGTCCCTCGTGTCGGATAAGCCACTAAGTATACTCCCCCCCCCTGCAATCGTTACACTCTGGGAGTGCTGCACTATGAACGGGCCTGGGCAAACATCTCAGCTCCGTCCCTCATTGACATTACTGGAAAGTCTAGAATAAACACTCTTCAATCAATGCCCGCACAGATACTGGACACGTGCGGCTTGAATCAAACTGGCCTATTCCTTGGAAATGTCAAGTGTCGAAAATGCAGTCGGGGGAACGAACATGTGCACTGTTGTGGACACAAAATCACATGCATGCCACGATCTTGCTGCAAGGACACCATGCACCTTGAAAATGAATTACGTGGAAATGTTAAACCCACACAATTCGTCATGATGACTGAGCCTTGCAGTTCTTGACGGACTTGTTCATTTGAGATTGTTTGTTTGTCTGTTTTTGTGTTTATTTTGCACGTGTAGTGAGTGACAACATCAGAGCAATTAAGACAAGGGTGGATCAAAAGCGCGACACAAAATATTGCAAGACAGAAAAACGTACCTATATACGACTAATGACTCGTAAGCACGACACACAGAAGTCGTATACTTACGAGTTAGGTCAGAGCTAGAGTGGATTTAATTTTCAGCATGTCCCCAATACAGCTTATCGTAGCCTAAAGGTAATTTTTATTCACGCCGTGAACCCAAAAGACACATAAGCCTATATCCATGCATGACTATGTGTGCAATTCATGCAGGTACGACCGAAGCACCGATCTGAAGTGTCGACGTTGGTTGCGAGTGCTGCATGGGATGCTTCTAATGGTCTCTTCCGCGTGAATGAAACCGAAGTTTGCCTGTAAACATGTCCGACGTGGACTGTACTAAAGACCGACGAAACTGGGGACCATCGTGCGCATGCACTCTATCCTTCTTTCGATACCCGCATTAAAGGGACTGACAGCAAACAAGGTTTGGTATACCGGTATTACAGTGACGGTCAATGGAACCAGTGCTTCGCAGCACCCTATATCGGTGCCGTGTCGGATTCGCCCACAATCACTATATAGGCGGTCTAAGCGGTCATCCAACATGTCCAAGATGTATACCGACCGCACAAACATGGGTGCATTTAAAGGCCCAATATACAACCTGGATGTTCAAGTTTTGTCAGACGGAGACGAAGCTTGAGCCAGAGCCTGATCCATGGATTCGTAAAATGCCGTGAGTTCGTTTTCAAAATGAATTGGTTTAGGCTCGGGTTCAGGCTTCGTCTCCGTCTGACAAAACCGTTGCCGAATTTGAAGGTTTGTTGGCTTGACAAGTACAGAGTATTCACCAAGAAACTGGGGCTTGTTTTTAGATGCTTGTGATATTATAACGATCGAGTGGAATATGTTTCACCCAGGCAACTCGGGACACGGTGCTTATTGCGTGGAGTAGGGCAAACCAAATCAGCTGGGAATTCTACAAATAAGCGCGGATCACACAAGCTGACTGTGGATCACACAAGCTGACTGTGGATCATACAAGCTGACTGTGGATCACACCAGCTGACTGTGGATCACACCAGCTGACTGTGGATCACACCAGCTGACTGTGGATCACACCAGCTGACTGTGGATCACACAAGCTGACTGTGGGTCACACAAGCTGACTGTGGATCACACCAGCTAACTGTGGATCACACAAGCTGACTGTGGATCACACAAGCTGACTGTGGATCACACCAGCTGACTGTGGATCACACCAGCTGACTGTGGATCACACAAGCTGACTGTGGAGCACACAAGCTGACTGTGGATAACACCGGCTGACTGTGGATCACACAAGCTGACTGTGGACCACACAAGCTGACTGTGGATCACACAAGCTGACTGTGGATCACACAAGCTGACTGTGGATCACACAAGCTAACTGTGGATCACACAAGCTGACTGTGGATCACACCAGCTGACTGTGGATCACACCAGCTGACTGTGGATCACACCAGCTGACTGTGGATCACACCAGCTGACTGTGGATCACACCAGCTGACTGTGGATCACACAAGCTGACTGTGGATCACACAAGCTGACTGTGGATCACACAAGCTGACTGTGGATCACACCAGCTGACTGTGGATCACACAAGCTGACTGTGGACCACACAAGCTGACTGTGGATCACACCAGCTGACTGTGGACCACACAAGCTGACTGTGGATCACACAAGCTGACTGTGGACCACACAAGCTGACTGTGGACCACACAAGCTGACTGTGGATCACACAAGCTGACTGTGGACCACACAAGCTGACTGTGGATCACACCAGCTGACTGTGGATCACACCAGCTGACTGTGGATCACACAAGCCGACTGTGGATCACACAAGCTGACTGTGGACCACACAAGCTGACTGTGGACCACACAAGCTGACTGTGGATCACACAAGCTGACTGTGGACCACACAAGCTGACTGTGGATCACACCAGCTGACTGTGGATCACACAAGCTGACTGTGGACCACACAAGCTGACTGTGGATCACACCATCTGACTGTGGATCACACAAGCTGACTGTGGACCACACAAGCTGACTGTGGATCACACCAGCTGACTGTGGACCACACGAGCTGACTGTGGATCACACGAGCTGACTGTGGATCACACCAGCTGACTGTGGATCACACCAGCTGACTGTGGACCACACAAGCTGACTGTGGATCACACAAGCTGACTGTGGACCACACAAGCTGACTGTGGACCACACAAACTGACTGTGGATCACACAAGCTGACTGGATCACACAAAGTGGATGCAGCTTCTTAAGTTTTTGACTGGATATAAGATAATGCCACGGAGAAATGAAACAGACTAATATACAATGCAATAAAATCACACAGATTTAATTTGTTATCATCTCTTTTACCGACTTCGTATCAAACTGATCTGATTTCCATCGCGTTTGAACAAACTGTTCTGTAGGCTCTACCGTCGGATATGCTTCAGCGAATTTCAAGAGCCAAATTAGTTTCTATATCCATGAGCTGACCGATTTCTCTCTTTCTCCCACATACCCAAAGAGTTGATTGCAGCATTGCTCTATGACTGCAGTAACTAGTATAGGGCCTATATAGTTCATCAGGGGCCAACCATCCTTTGCCTGGTGAATGTATTGTTGCTACGAAAGCTTGTGCACTTTCCCTAACAGTCTGGGCGTGAAAATCCGCTTTGCATGAACAGTGCGTTTTCCTTATGTAAAAAGAACTATACAGACCGCATTGTGATTGGATGTCAGTTGTGTTTGAATTTATGTATTACACTTCTCTTTGCTTAGCATGAACTATAAGTGAGGTTTGGGTTGGCAGGGTGATCATAATTATATGAATCGTGACTTGTTGTGCTTCAACAATTTGAAATGCAATGGGCCCCACATTGGGAGCTACATGTACATGTATTATGAGCCTGTTCATCAGCTGTAGACTTGCATGGCTACGTTTATCATGGAGCTATAACACAGCTCTATGGGCTTATACATCACATCTACACATCCCCATATCCACTGCACGACCAGGAAATGGCTTTTGGAAAACAACTTTCTTTTTGGAACCATGGCTGGTTTTCAATAGGTTACCTTTCCTTTGAACTCCCTCACCCCCCCCCAAAAAAAAAGCCACCACAGAAAAGACTGCTCAAGTGTTCATATAGTTACCCCACGTACACCTTGGTTTTTTTCATTGCCCAACAATGCGTGCATGCCCGAGTACATCTGAATGCAGTTGAACGTTCTCCCCATATTTGGGATCTACAGTTGCACAGGCAAGCCAGCAAGCCACCCTCCCACCCCACCCCTGTTTAATTATTCATACCGAGGAACGCGCCCCTGCGTGGCATCCGGGACCTTTGCGTTTCTCTTTCTCCTCCCCCTCTCTCTGTGCACGTAGCAACCCGTATAGGTCTGGGTTGGTCCGATGCACGCTCACTGCTACCTTCAGCCAGCCTAGGGTACAGTCGCAGGTGCCGATTTGCAGACGATTTTCGTTGAAGGACAAGAAACCCGTCCTACAAAGCCACCGCATCTACTGCCAAATATCCCCAGGTAAGTCGGATTTTGTTTTTCTAAATCAATTTTCCAAACGGTAGCCTCTTAGCTCTTCAGATTTTGTTTTAATGCAAACTAAGTTCACCACGAAAGGGAAAGGGAAAGGCATACGTTCAGTCTCAGCGGACCTCACGTTTCTAAATTCTAGTTTTGAAGTTTAGATTATTTTCTCAAGTCTGCGTTTGACAGAAACAAACAAAAATGTTGACTGCATTTTTTCGCAGCCGGCGATGTCGGGTCCCATTAAATCGTGCATCGTTCGGTCCCTTTACAGTATGTGTAAAATGCGCTGCTTTTTAAATGTCACGCAATGAGATGCCTCCAATGCGCGCCAGTCTCAATACGCAAGCTGTCTTCACTCTCCTCTCCGACATTATGACATTATCATAATCTTGCCCCGTGAGCGAAGCGCTATCCCAGATGCGGCAAGATATGATGATTAGATGCCGCACTGCTCTGCAATTTGTTGTGCTGCGCTGGGCCTATGGGATGTACAATGTACGTGTATAGGGCATAGGCCTTGTATCGCATGATAGATAGGAGCGTCGACTGAAGCACAGTCAAAATAGGCTGTACGGTCCCGTTGATTTGTTCAATTCAGCACATGATTTGTACATGACTGTACAATGTACCATGAATGTACTGAACAGTACATGTACAGTATGTGAGTGTGCGTACACACAATGTACATGTACATTATTTTTGTGAGCGCAGCAACGGTGCCTGCTGTGTAAAACAAAACGTTGGAGTTTTTCCGTTTATCCTTTGCTCTAAATTCATGGCGAGGAGCCAGGATATCGTGCGGCCGATCACCCACGCGCTGACTGTGCGGTGACTAGACGATCGATGCAAGCGGGCAGGCGTCCCTTTAAAGATGGCTGTCCCGGATCTAACTCGCCGGGCCGGCCCCTGGTAGAGGCCGAGAGAGTGAGCTGTGGGCATAATAGCGACGACCGGCGCGCCGGGTATTTGCGCATACATGAAGCAGTCCACCATGAGAAAGCTGTGAGTATCGATTGGCTGGTACCTCGGTCGGACTTGGCGTGGGACTTATTCGAGATCGATGCCTATCCAATGTGTGGGGGGTCGACATTTTGTGATCCTAGGCTTACATAGAAAAGAACCTCTCTTGATATTGACGTGGTGTATATTTTGTGCTAGGTTCGCATCGACCTGGTAGCATTAATAAGATGCAAGCCTTTGGTGAACATCTTTGAATGGTCGGGTTGCTGCCTCTTCAACAGGGGGAAGCGGCCTTGATCAATTGTGCACAACATTGTGTTCCGGCCTGGCCATACAGATCAATGTAGTTTGCATGAGAAAACATCCCCTGGTTTCCTGGGCCACGGGTACCGATGGGCCCCTTGCAAGGTATGGAGGGAATTCGGTAGCCACATGCGATTGATTCCGTCGCCATGTACGGCCCATGGGCTGGCGCTTATCATTACACAGTGCTCGTTACGCGGCTACTCGGTCAAACCCTTATCGAATTACATTTTCACCGACAGCGAAATTATATCAGGCCTAATAAAACCGACCGTGTTTCTCGTCCGGGTTTTCGAAAAGGAGGAAGATATGGGGCTTTTTATTATATATATATTTTTTTCAATTTGAAATTTTCATGCAAACGTTAGTGTTTGCACTGTTCAAAGAGACTTATAAAATGAAAGACAAGTTGGACAACAGAACTGAACATAATTTTTTGTTATCATTTATTTAGTGTTGTACTGCTTTAACCGATCAATTTGTGGACCTTTTCGAATTTTTTTACTGCATTTAAACCCCCCAAAATATAAAATTCAGGCGGCCCCCATAAAGGAAGCTTCGCCTAATTAGGCTAATGCAATGGGCTGAGTGGCCAATGTTCACGTGAAACTCTTTTACGAAGCGCAGCTCGAGATTCTGCTAACCGGCCCATCGACCACTCCCGTACACGTTTCTTCATTTGTTGGAAATACTAATATGAAACCACCATTGTCGGATCCGTCTGGCCTTGCATGCTGTGAATGTGCCACCGTCCGCAACCTTTTCGTGCGAATGTGCTAGCACGCCATAGGCCTAGCCCTAAATTCTATTATTCGTGCAGCTGTCACAACATCAGGCACATTACTTCAGTTGCGATTGACACATAGTGATTTTTCTCGCCCTGCACTGGTACTGGTGGACGGAGACATCAGACGGAGGGTTTTGCACGTAGACATGAGACGGTCGTGTTTGGTCACGTACGTACGTAGGCCAACTCTGTCGACTGGCTCGAAATACTCGCACTGAATCACCCATCATTCACTCTGCTCAAAGTCCCGCTTTTTCAAGGGTTCTCGAACATTTTGAAGAGTCTGCATATCCTACTAGCCCATGCAATACATTATTAAAAATAGCAGCAACCCGGAAAGTGTTACAAAAAAATGTTGCACAAATGTTGTACAAATGTTGTACAAATGTTGTACAAATGTTGTACAAATGTTATACAAATGTTATACAAATGTTGTACAAATGATGTACAAATGTTGTACAAATGTTGTACAAAATGTTATACAAATGTTGTACAATGTTGTACAAATGTTAGAGTGCCCTGCTGAAGGTTTTGCTAAGATCGTAACGTCGATCATGCCCTACGGTAGCCTTTTATATTTTGTGAGATTTGCATCGTGGCCATTAACGTCCGATTTTTGTCATTTAATCAATTTGCGACATGTTCGTATTACTGTAAGCACACACTGCTATGTGGCCTCCATAATAATATGCTATTTGCCTAACAATTAACTGTTGGGAAATTACACTGGTTTTCTTTTTTGGGAATATGCCTACCAATTTTAATTCTAAAAAAACCCACACAGATTTCTACTATTTGTCAAGCGAGGGCGAAATCTCTACAGTGCGTGTTATTCTAATGGGATTTTTTCAACTATAGACAGATGCTCGTTTTTTTATAGTTTAAGCTTCGACGCGTTGGTCTACCCGTTGCCTGGCAACGTCGACGAAACGGCGAAAAGGAACAATTGTGTGGCTAGGCTCTGCACTTGCCGTTCCTTTTGTCGTTTTGTAAAGCCATTGTTTGTCAGTGTGGGTGGGGGTGTTAGTGTGTAGAGAGCCATGGATTTATAGAGCTATGTGTAGAGCCTAATACTTAGTCTTCATTCCAGCCGCAGACTAGGACATTTTTTCCCAGTGATGTAAATGTTACACCGGCGTCAGTACAATGAATTGCAGTTCTCGTGTCCTACTCATAGCTAGTTTCCGCACATTGAAATTAAAGTTGGGGAATGAGTCACCCATGTTTCAGATAGCATACATTTCCTCTGTGAAATACTCATAGTTTCTGGTCGAGAGGTTTAATTCGTGCAGGATAGGCCTATGCCAGTCTGGAGGTCAGATGGTTGGATCGCTGGGACTGAGCTTGGAAACAAAATGAATGATATGAAATAACTAGGCATATATGAAGACGGGGCTTGGTATTAATAATCCGGGAGATTGGCCCTTTAAAGGAGACAGCCTCGCTCACTCTCCCATAGGCCTACTGCACAGAGCGCCCCATACGGATCTGGAATTAAAGGTGACAACAGCTGAGTAATGTCCACGTTCAACGTCAAGGTGACATCCTTTAAAAAGCCTACCGAATCGGAAATAAAAACAAGGAAATAAGGCATTCACCATACAGTGTGAATTGGCTGCATGGGACCATACACTTTGAATGTATAGGTTTATCTCCACTGACTATTATAGTGACAGTAAAAGGGGTAATTTCCGACTAAAAGACAATGATCCTATCATGATGGTCCCCTATTGATTTCTACTCTACTGTGTGCATAGACTGCCAAACAATACAACGATTCATCTATGATTAAAATATCGATTTTACCAAATGGTGGTGCCGATTATCAGCTTGGTAAATTGCTTATTAGAATATGAACAACGTCAGGCTTACAACCGCACGGTATTGGGAACTATCATGTTAATTTCTACAAAAAATCAATCAAAATTTTGGCGAGTAATTTCATAATAATTATATTTTAATTTCTTGAGCGACGTCAGAAATGTTGTTACTGTCTTAACCCAAATGACCAAAATTGCCAAAAAAC
Source organism: Luidia sarsii (assembly GCA_949987565.1). Classification (NCBI taxonomy): domain Eukaryota; kingdom Metazoa; phylum Echinodermata; class Asteroidea; order Paxillosida; family Luidiidae; genus Luidia; species Luidia sarsii. Next base: position 27,455,079 of record OX465103.1, on the reverse strand, counting down.
ACGATTCGATCCAATATAGGACCTCTCCAGAAATATCCTCTCAAGACAGTTATTTGGACAGATAAAGCATTATATTGAATGTTGGGGCAGATACATCGAGATAGACATTCAAATCAGTTCTACACAAGCTACGGTCATAATATTATGTGCGTGTTATCCCAGAAGATTGACCCGTGTATGTACATTATGCACGGCGTGACGTCGGATCGCTCGATCGGACGCGCGGCTTGTCAACTCAATAGGGTCCCACACCGTGACGCCCACAGGGACGTATACGAGCTCAACTTTCCTGTCTCCTGGCCCTGCCTCCTTGACTAGGTCCTGGCTGCCTACCTCCCTCCCTGCCTCCCTCCCTGCCCACCTCCCTGCCTCCCTGCCTACCTCCCTGCCTCCCTGCCTGCCTCCCTCCCTGCCTCCCTCCCTGCCTACCTCCCTACCTCCCTGCCTACCTCCCTGCCTCCCTGCCTGCCTCCCTGCCTGCCTCCCTCCCTGCCTACCTCCCTACCTCCCTGCCTGCCTCCCTCCCTGCCTACCTCCCTACCTCCCTGCCTCCCTCCCTACCTACCTCCCTCCCTACCTCCCTGCCTGCCTACCTCCCTGCCTGCCTACCTCCCTTCCTCCCTGCCTACCTCCCTACCTCCCTGCCTGCCTCCATCCCTGCCTCCCTCCCTACCTCCCTGCCTGCCTCCATCCCTGCCTCCCTCCCTACCTCCCTGCCTGCCTCCCTGCCTACCTCCCTACCTCCCTGCCTGCCTGCCTCCCTGCCTGCCTGCCTACCTCCCTACCTCCCTGCCTCCCTCCCTACCTACCTCCCCTCCCTACCTCCCTGCCTGCCTACCTCCCTTCCTCCCTGCCTACCTCCCTCCCTACCTCCCTGCCTCCCTCCCTACCTCCCTGCCTGCCTCCATCCCTGCCTCCCTCCCTACCTCCCTGCCTGCCTACCCCCTTGCGCTGTCGTAATTAAAGACAACAATTCCGTCCAGCGGTGCAACGGCCATGCTCAGCTGTCTAGTGGTGTTCGCCGAGTTCATGAAAAATGACACGGGTGGTCCGACCACATTCTTGTCATCGCAAAGCGGAGGAGATAAAGTACGAATGAAACCTGGATGCACGCTATTACTGTTGATGAGTGTGATAAGATGGTGATAAGATATGGATGTATATACATAATGTGCCTTCTTTGAATAGTTGTGCTTGTCTGTGCATAGTTTCAAGATATCGTTTGATATTTAGTGGAGGAAAGTGAAAGGGATGGTTTGTGAATGCTTCGGTTTTTGAATTCGGACAAACAGTGATGCAAATAAATTGTTGAAAACGGCTGGCAGTCTAGAATACGCTGAAAACTATACACATCTTGAACAAATCTTAGGGGAGCGACGGCGTTTCGATCTTACTGTATGGGGGAAAATGGGTATAGGCCCTAAAGATGTTACCGATATTTTGACCATTGTTGATCAAGATATGAACTGGTTACGTGACTGGTATAATAAGACCCAAGCTGTTGGCTTGTGTCGGTCATAATTAACATCGAGAGTCGAGACATTCAGCCAACGTTGGTTTCAACATACCGTGGTCACATTATCGGCCAATAACTGGCCAGCTAATTACATTGAAGTGGCCAAACAATACAAAACCACCTCCAAAGATTTCGGATGCAACCACACCAAGTGTTGGGCAGACGATCTTGCCCAACAATGCCCCCCAATGTTTTATCAATTGTGCGCTACCAGCAGTGAGCTCAAATCTAAAGAACGACGTCTGGAATGCGAGGGCTGGGCCTACGTTTTGGCCCGGCACTTTTCTCAACGTTCTTTTCCAGTGTGGGGACTGAACCACATTGAATTCGTACACCACTGGACTGGCCTTTCAAAATGTGACCTCTCCTCTCCACTTGGGGCTAACTGTCAGCTCTCTCTCTCTCCTTCTTCTTCTCCTCCGCAGAAGATTGGTAGCGTGTGTGCTCCTTCTCAAACTCCTTCAAGAGAATCGTCTGCTCGCTCTGTTCCAACCCAGCAACGCCATGGCTTACGTCACACAGACCGCTGCGGCCAAGGATCCCAAGGTTGACCCCGACTTCGACCTGATCATGGACGACGACTTGGCCAAGAACACCTGGCCTAAGCAGCTGACCAAGCACCAGGAGGAGGGCAAGAAGGGCAAGGATGTCTCCCTCATGGGACAGGTCATGACGCCCGCGCTCTTCAACAAGCTGAAGGACATCAAGACCAAGACGGCCGGTTGGACCATCGCTCGGTCCATGAACACCGGCACCTGCTACTCCACCTCCTTCGTGGGCTGCCACGCCGGCGACCCCGAGTCCTACGACATCTTCAAGGAGCTCTTCCACCCGGTCATCGAGAAGTACCACAAGGGTTACAAGCTGGACGGCTCCATGAAGCACGTCACCGACATGGACCCCAACAAGTTGACGGTGGCCCTGAAGGACGCCGCTAAGGCCAAGGTGGCCTCTAGTCGCATCCGAGTGGCCCGCAACCTCAACTTCTTCCCGCTGAACCCGGGAGGCACCGTGGAGACCAGGCTCCAGATCGCCGACCTCATGTCCAAGGTCTTCGCCTCCTTCGAGGGTGACCTGGCCGGCACCTTCCACCGCCACACGGACATGACCGCCGAGGAGACGCAGAAGCTGGTGGACGGCCACTTCCTCTTCCGCGGCAAGGACAAGATGCAGGCGGGCTCGGGCTATCACCAGTTCTGGCCCAAGGGCCGCGGCATCTTCCTCAACAAGAGCCAGACCTTCATCGTCTGGGTCAACGAGGGCGACCATCTGCGCATCATCTCCATGGAGAACGGCGGCGACATCAAGAGCGTCTTCACGCGTCTCTCGCGCGCCATCGACGCAATCGAGAGCGCCCTCAAGAAGATCACCGGTCGCAGCACCGTGTTCGCCAGCGACCCTGCCCTGGGCGTGATCACCTGCTGCCCGTCCAACCTGGGCACAGCCATGCGTGGCAGCGTGCACATCCGCGTGCCCACCATCGCCTCTGCCCTGGGCCTGGCCGAGATCGACAAGGTGGCCCGTCGCATCAACTGCCAGGCCCGCGGCAGCTCGGGCGAGCACTCGGCCATCGTGGACCGCGTGGATATCTCCAACTGGCGGCGCCTGGGCTTCACCGAGTACTCCCTGGTGCAGGACCTGATCCGTGGCGCCAACCTCCTCTCAGGCATGGAGGACGAGTTCGTCAGCAAGGGGCTCAAGGACGCCTCCAAGATCGACGACGTGGTCTCCAAGCTCATGGCCGACGTGTCCATCACCGGCAAGTAGACGCCCAGCAGCGACCCAGAAGGCGGCGCCCACACCCTTCCCCCTACTCGACTCAAGACACCATCAAGTATCCAACACCATCCCTAAAGCCCGACTCTTTCAAGCGTCCGCGCATTTATAATCTTAGAACCGCATGAGGCGAATAGAAAAATGTCACCCAACGAACAAGAACTTTGTTCCATGTAACTAAATACTTACTGACACCTACTTTGAAATAGATTCCCCATACGTCTTGTTAATGTGTGAATGGGTAGAAGCCGTACTATACATTGACATTAGCCTGTACCATCGTACATGTACACCTTTACCCTTCCACGCGTTAGGTCATCCGTCCCCATAGAACTGGTTAGATCAGTGGTTGTCTATATACAAGGTATTGTATTGTGATATACGGGCAGTGGGTACGTCTAGAGAGAGGTATGGGTGGGGCCACGATGTTTGCTGTGATATTGACCAGAGAGTTTAACCGTAGTTCTTTTCTTAGCCGGAGTTAACGATCTATCAACATCTTAGAAATCAACTTTGCGTCAGTCTAGAATCTAAATGCACTAGCACATCAAATGCATCTGTTTGGATAATATTCTTTCATAAAAATGATAAAAACCAATCAAGAACAAGTAGTTGATGAAGAGCCCATTGTACGGAGAGGGATCAACAGGCTAGAATAAAAGATTGTTAATGAATTGTTTAACAGACGGCAGAAGTAATTTCTCGTTAAGTCTTAGGCGTTTCCTATTCACCAAACTTTAAAGATTCTTTTTCTATTTTTGCAGTGGAATAATTATTTGAAGTGAGATATATATTATAGTTTACTAGATCGAAAAAGAGAAGACATAACAAAAATATAAAAAAACAAATGAAATAAATCATGGCACAATAAGTGCTTGCATGCAAGCAACACCATTTATTTAGTACTCAATCTAAACAAGATAAGAGTTAGTGTGTACATTGTATTGTAAATACATGTGCAAAACAGCTGAAAATATAAAAGTTCTTATACAAACCCTTGTACCTAAACTTCACACTGTAAAACACCTACATTTTGGATCAAATCTCTATAATTATTATAGTTATTATTTTTTCATTTTTCCTGCATTTCTATCTACCAGTCTCTGATACCGAATCCAGGCACCGAGTATTCTTGCGATCCCAATAAATAAATATGCAATATGCAAATGAGTCTCCATCGTCAGCCTATTGGCATGGCAGAGTGACTATGAATATTCATTATCAGAAAACCGGGAACCCGTTGAGAGTTGCACCATTAACTAACGGAGTGTTTTGGTGGGTGTTAGCTCAGAAGTGGTCAGTTTGAGAGAGGAGATCCGTGGAGGTTGGTGTTTAGATATTTTGGGAGATAGTGATTCAATAAAATGTCTGGAATGGCAACCACGAAGCCTGGTTGACTACGTCTTTATTCACAGATGCGTGTTTCAAGTGGATATATGTAGTGCATTACATACCAGACTTATTCGACTCGATTCACAACATTTGGACTCTGACCTATTGACTCGAACTTAGACTTGTGACAGTGAATGGTTGAATGCTTCTGACTGGCGACGCCAGCGCAGCCCGACAAAGACTAGTTGACTATTTGGAAAGACCACCACCTATAAGGTTGGGTATAGCTCAGATGGTCAGAGCGCTGATACGCAAAACCAGCGGTCCCTGGTTCAAGTCCCGGTCCACTCAAAGTGGTTTTCGTTGCCATTTTTCAAAATGATTCATTTTTTTTTGCGTTTGCGATTATACGATTGAAAATCCATCCCAAATCGTGATAGGTAGTGTGCTTTCTGTGGATCTTTTGTGGTTGGTCCTAACGCCTAACTCCTAAGTAACGATGAGTTTAGTGAAGTATACCGCAGGGCTGCCGTTGGGAAGAGCATTTCGTAGTACCTTTATGTTTTACCTCGGTTCCTTCGGTGCGGGCTGTGCTGTCCGCTCAGCGGGGCACCAGGCAAACCATGAAGGGCTTGGGCATCCTCGTCCCTGCCAGTACGCCCGCCGTAGAGGGCGCCTCCAACCCGGGGGGCGTGGCCACCCGGAAGTGTTTCAGGATGTTGGCGAAGAAGAGAAAGAGCTCCATGTGGTTCAAGAACTCCACCGGACATTTGCGGGGGCCTGCAGTCAAACCGGAAACCGAAACAAAAATCCCCCATAAACAAAATGAAGGAAAGGACTCGACTCCCAGGGGTGGATTTCACAAAGCCTTACGATGCATCTTAACTCAACTTACGATGGATAACCCATCGTAACTTTTGATACACAGTATGGGTACTGTGCAGCGCTCATCGTCTTGCGATTGATCGTAAGTTACGATGAGTTTGATGAAGTCGACAGCTGGACGCAGGTCTTATTTTCTCGTGACTCGGTCCGTGGACTAGTGTCACGGTTACACAATGACTCAGACTCGGACTGGGACTCGATTTGGTTGGCTTGTTGCTCGATGAAAAAAAGAAAGAAACCCAATACGGTAGAATAATTGGTATTTAGGACACCCATGCACTCTACAATAGACCGCAATCATGAGCCAGCAGCTTTTACCGACTCCTATCGGGGTCCTGTTTGGGATCGGGGTCGGCCTACATGGGTTGACGAAAATGATTTCATCTCAACGGTTCACTTGACTATCTCTGCATATACGTATACTGTGCGAGTAGGCCCATTTCAGTGAAATGTGACTTTCAGAAATTGGGAGATATGTTTCCAAAATTGAATTTGGTGACTCGAGACTCGACCTTTGTGACTCGGAACTCAATCTGAATGACTCTGACTCAATCAAGAGATGTGACTCGGACTAGGACGCAGACTTGATATTGTGTGAATCAAATACAAGTCCGGGGTAGGCCCTATACGAGAAGGTTACAAACTGCTAGTGACTAGAATTGGAAATCTGACGCTAAAGTGCCTGTCATTTTGACCCTAGCTTCCATCAATGTTCACAATTTATACAGTTATGTATCAGCCTTCAAGCGTTATGGATTTAGGCCTATAGAGCCTATACGTAATAATTATTGTAAACCTGCAGCTCTGGCCAGCACAGTCAAAGGGGTTTCGAAGAAATTGTTCAGAATTGTTTGGAGGTAGTACCCTTAATGCTGCAAAGTACTCACTGACATAAAAATCCCAAATTGCACATCTCACATATTGGAAGTGCTCGCCGTTTCCATCCAACAATTGACCTTTCCATGCGGTTTCTGCCTTTGAGCAAATTCCTCATAAAAAAGGCCCCGATATCTTTAAGACTTGTCCGGATTGAAAGACAAGATGGGGGGAGTAAAATTGACTCTCTGAAAGTTCACTTGGTTGATAATTTGGACAACAGAAATGCCGCTTTGGAACGGAATTTGATTTGAAATATCAAGCGGAAGGTTTGCTGTGACACCGGGCAACCAATCTCTTCTGAGACGGAGTGGTGTTGCTCTGAAGAGAACCAGCAACTCAACGGTTCGGGCAGTGTGTGCCCCACCCGTCCCTAGGAGACCGCTGGATCCCAACTTTCATCGGCGCTTAAAACTAATCTTCGGAATGGGCGATAAAGGGTGAAATCAACTCTCCAGTTGATCCGAGGAGAGACTGAATAGGTCTCCCCATAGAATAGAGCCCATTGTATTGTGTATCGCTGTAACTGTTTACTTAGGACAACGTTTCGAGTGACCGATGCAAAAGAACTGGACGCCATTGTACACGCAATAATACTACCACGGCCCGTTCGCCTCGTTGCTTCCAGTACTATTGATTCTCCCAACTGTCTGGACCCATTGCAAACACGCACGCACGGTTAAACGACGGTGCTTTGAGTGTGTACGCGTTGATATGGATACGTAACCAGGGACGCTAAACCTCAGCGTGAGTCGTCTGACCTTCGTTTGACCCAATGTGTTCATTATTATTCACAAGCTGTTTACCCCGCGCGTACACACATAAATGTACTGTATAGCCTATAGGCCTACCTAATGTACGTGTAGCTGTCCTGTGTGCATTGTATACATAACAAAGCCACCGCACTTAGCCAGACTGCCTTAGTAGAAAAAACAATAAAAACAACATCCAGACAGAACCAGTCGGGAAGAGTGTGTAGGTCTAAGCTTCCGTGGGAACAACTTCACCAAATGCAATGAGTTGGGACAATCATAAGCACATTGTTTATAAAGATGGGACAGAGAACAGGTAGCTGGACACCAAGGCCTGGTAGACCTATCGAGTCAGTGGATGGAATGGGTTGATGCAGGGATTGAGGCAAAGGACTTGAAGGGGGAGAGGGGAAACAACATTAAAATCCAGGATATTTGGGGACTGGACTTCCCATGGAAACATTTTAACATGTTATTTTACACCATGGTTTTACACCATGGTAACATTTTATCCAAGTAAAGGCCATTCAATAAACCACAGCAAAGGCTGTGGTTACCTCGTGGTCTCCTGATAAAAATTTCCTACATTTTGAAATTGGTGAAATTATCAATTGATCACATATTGGCGGTCATTGTTAACCCACATATTGGATTGTGGTGGTCAAAATCAGGCAGTATATACCCCCCCCCCGACATTCCCCATAAATCACCAAGTTTTAGGTAAACGGCTTTTCCGCACTATTTTTGCCCAACTTAGCAATGCACAGAGGCCTATAGTTCAGGATTAATAGGTTTGCGGTGACACCGTGTAAAATCTCCTGTGGTTCTGAAAAGGCCTATAGTTCGTTGTACATACTACAGCCGCGTTGCTTCCCTTCAGTTCATTCAAAGCAATGTAGCCAGGGCGAGGCTGCACGCCTGATTTTTTTTTTACACCGCTGTCACTGGTTTTTTCGCTATAACAGTGTAAATTCGGGCTTGAAAAGAGACCACCACTGCGTGTCAGTAAGCCAGGAGAGAGGGCGCTCGAAAAAACTCTTTTAGTTTCGTGAACACACAATTATATACAAGACACCTCTCATTTATGTGGCAAACTACCTCCACTATCAACAACAAACAAACACATTCTGCCCCTCCACAAGGAGTCCCAACTGGCCGATAACGTGATTTTGCACTGCTACAGCGAAATACCATTGGCTACGGTGTAAAACAAGGATGCACAGGTAAAAATAGTCTGGCACCATATTGTCCTGCGCCCTAATTGGTGCTGTCTTGTCAAGAAAAGCTCCATGGAGGTACAGGACACTGAACATCAACCCCCACAGCGGTTCGGCCACTCTTCGGTCATTCGGCATCTACTGGGTCGATCATGGCTATGGCGGTTGGGTTTGTAGTGTCTCTCCATGAGCACCAGGTCTATCGACGTAATCTCCGGTCGCCCGAGTGTCCGAAGCGGACACGAGCCTATGGGGAATGGCTGAGGTAGTGGCTACCTCAGCTACAATGCACGAGCCTATGGGGAATGGCTGAGGTAGCGGCTAACTCAGCCACAACGCACGAGCTTATGGGGAATGGCTGAGGTAGTGGCTACCTAATGCATGGAGTGGTCCTTACCGGCGCCGTAGGGAATGAAGGCCTCTGGCTGTATGACGTCAGAGCCTGAGCTGTTCAGGAATCTATAGGGCTCGAAGACTTCAGGGTTGGTCCACTGGGTCGGGTCACGGTGCACAGAGCTGCACGGGCAAACACCAGTAGTGCTCAGAAGGTATTGAAATTCACTAGGTACACATACTGTATATACATGCTACACAATAGGTGGCCGAATTATCAAAACTTTGCAAACCAAGCCGATGATAATTTCTTTTTGTTTTTCTGTCAGAAGTTATTGACCAAGACTAACTTCCATTTGTTAATTCAACAAAATATTGGGTAATGTGCAAAAATGTCACAAACGGCTTACTACCTGAAATGACCCAAATAATGCAAAAACATCAAAAATGAGGAGGGCCCTACGTTTCGATCCTAGCAGGACCTTTCTCAAAGGCAGAAGCATTCTGCCTTTGAGAAAGGTCCTGGTAGGATCGAAACGTCGGGCCCAAAATATTGGGTGGTATAGCACATTTATAAGACTTACTACTAAGACCAAAATACAGCATGACCTGTGGTACCTACAACTACTTGATCGAGTGCCTCTGCTGCATCAGATGCGCATCTGATGAAGTCTGCAGGCGACTGTTCAGGAAATCTTCCCATGAATCCCAGCTCCTGCATCACACGTTGCATTCAAGGAAGCCCTTGCGCTCCTTCCTTGATAACCTGGAAGAAGCAGGACCCCCAACCCCAGACACACTAGGACAGCTCCGGCCATACTTTGAGGCCTGGACCGCCCATCCCCCAGGTAGCAATCTACCAAGAAAGCCCTGGGTATACAACTGAACAGACTGTGGTCTGGGGCATGGGCGCAACCACAAAGAAATGGGGAATCACGGACTCTGACCTCTGTCTATGTGGACAAATACAAACCCATGAGCACGTCATTAATGAGTGCCCTGTGATGAGACCCCCATGTCCACTCACAGAGGTAGATCAACCAGAACTGGTCACCTCTTTTGAGACTGAGTGTGGCTCTGAAAAGAGCCGGTGACTCAACGTTTCGAGCAGTGTGTACCCTGCTCGTCGTCAGGAGACTGCTGGATAATTAATTGTTCCCACCATGCAAACCTTCAAGTCTTTTCTAAGAACCGATATTGTCTGCTGTGACTGACATACGAGAGAAGAAGCTACGAAAGCTTATGCCTCATTTGATTTGACTAGTTAGTCTTATAAAGTGCTACCATGCAGCCAGTATTTCGATGCTTTTTGCAGACTAACACTGCTGTATGCATTGTTTAATATAATTATGGCTTACCAAATGTTGACCCAGACTTCCACGCCCTTGGGGATCCTGCAGTTCATAAGCGTGGCGTCGGTGGCGGCCGATCTACAAACGATGCACCAGACACTAGCCAGTCGCTGCACCTCGAGCAAGGCGGCCTGGGTGTAGGGCAGGGAGCGGTGATCCTTCCACTCCAGGTCACGGCCTCCAGTCACCTGTGTTCCGTTCATTGACGGTGGTATAGGAGACACAAAGCAACGTGCTAAGCCAACCAAGGTGTCTGTAGACGAGTGAGGCTACAAGCCAGGCACTCCGTGCGTGACTTTCAGAATTGAGAAGCGGCTTGCGAACGATTCAACCAAGCTGATGTTTGATATGGTACAAATTGTACACTTAGGTACTGCACTATACCGTATGTCAACAGGCTTCTTTTCTCACCGTGTCTTACTGGAGCTAAGCAGGACTTCGAGGCGGCTCCTAGTTCGTGACGTCATACTCGGAGTACCTGGCTTATAGGTCGCTTACGAAATGAAGGCTTAGGCTCGGGCTTAGGCTTCGGTCATATTTATCTTACTCGTTTTAATATCATAGGCATCTAAAAACAAGCGTTTGGCCCCAGGTTCTTGGTGAATACCCTGTACCTATCGAGCCAAATAAACCACAACCTGGATGTTCAGGTTTTGTCAGACGGAGTCGAAGCCAGAGCCCGAGCCTAAGCCTTTATTTCGTAAACGGCCATTGAAACACTCGTCTGTAGCGTGTAAAGGTATAGCAAGATAGCCCAGCTGAGATCGTGCCTACCGCGATAATCTCCTGGTAGGCGCGTTCTTGTACTTGTGGATGGCGACACATGTAGACCAGCGCCCATTGGAGAGTGCAGGTCACGGTCTCAATGCCGCAGCACAGTAGATCACCCATGACGTTGCCGAGCTCATCCCGCGTGTAGCGACCTGGCTCCTGACCGGCCCTGACCAGGTAGGCGTCCACCAGGTCCCGAGCCTCGGTCCGGTCGTCACCCATCGGCACCCGTGACTCGTGCCGGGCTAGCCTGCCGACCAGGTAGGCATTCAGTTGGGTCATGGCACTGTCTACCTTGGCCTTCGGCGGGGGCGGCCAGTCGGCGGTGTCGGACAGCAGGACGGCCACCGCCTCGCGTACGCGACGCCGCTGAGGGTCGTCCCGGCCGAAGCGTTGGCCCGTGGTGACGGTCAGTAGAACATTGGTGACGCGGGCGTCTATGGCACCACGAGGATCCACGGGCTGACCTCTGAGCCCCTTCATTAAAAGACCACCAAATCAGAAGACACCAGAAAAATATCATCAATTTCCGATATTCAGTCTCGAGTCCGAGTCCTGACTCATCCATGTCGAGTCTGAGTCACGGAGCAAAGTCACCTCAAAACTATAATACTCAGTACTGGAAACATATAATCTTATCCCAATTTTGGATTTTTTTCTCGAATCACATTTAAAGGGAAAAGGCCAACTCACACAGTATATATCACATAGAATAAACAGGTAAACTGTTGAGAGGATTATAAAAAAATACTCGATCCCCACATGTTTCAAAATACTCCGATACGAGTCTGCAAAAGCCAAGAGCTCCTAAGATCAGTGAGAGCCAGCAACTCAACGTTACTCTCTTGTCACGGGCAGAGTGCACACTGTCCGAAACGTTGCACTTCCGACCACATCTTCTCGAAAGGCAAGACTTATATGGGCGGCCACTGGGACAAAAAAAAACCAATCGAATAAAAGCTTAAACATCCCACCAAACCTTCCACATTGTGCTTCCATCGTGCAAACCTCCCAGTCTTCTTCCTATACGTTCTGCCTCTCTTTGGAATTCCCTTCCTAGTTCGTGTTTCCAGCCTTTTTAAGATTTGGCCCGCTTTAAGAGGAATATCAATTCCTATCTCCGGCTTTCTTGAGTTCCTCCCATCTCTTTCCTTCCAATAGCTTTTCAGCTAGAGTAGCTTATAGCCTTGTTTGGGGTGAAATTGCATAAAACAAATTCTGATCTATTTCCGAGTGGTGTCCAATGCCTTGAAAAACTGTATTCCAACTCCCATTTGTGACCCGGCACAGCAAAATGAGAAATAACCCCCACTTTTGAGATTTTGAGATTTTCTAATGATGTGAAAGAGTATACCATTAGCTTTCAAATGATATCAAAATATAATATCCTATAATATTTAAAATTTCCGAAAATACATAAAAAAGAAAATTTATTTGTAATCGAATTGTGAAGATACTTTAACTTCAGGCGTTGTTTACTCAAAAAGTATTTTGGTGGGATATTCCTCATGTCGTCGTGCCGGGTCACATTTGCTCGGTGTGACATAGAATTACACACTCGGCTGGCCATTTGGTTTAATTAAGCGAAACAAAATGTGTGCGTGTTCAAGCGGAATTCTGTGCTTAAACAACTCTAGGAAATTATTCCTACTGGATGCTGCTCTGTCATGGATGAAATGCAAGAAAAATGGGGCTATCTAAAAAAAAAAGATGACCTACTTTGGTCATGTCACAAGTTCTAAAAACACAATAGCAAAGGACATAACAATAGGGTTAACAGAGGGTCTAAACACAAGAGGCAGACCCGGGAGATAGTGGCTGGATGATGTAAGGGAATGGACCAACACCCCATATACAACCTGATAGGGAAGACCAAGGTTAGGGGAGAGTGGAGGAGGTTCATGCATCAGTGCACCAACGGTCGGTGAGACTACGGAGATGAGTGAGTGAATGAGTGAGTAGTGCTGAGTGAAAGGACTACGGAAAGAGACGCTATTAAACGCTGTCTACATAGGCACCTTGAGTTGAGTGAGTAGTGCTGAGTGAAAGGACTACGGAAAGAGACGCTATTAAACAGGCACCTTGAGTTCCATGATCATCTCGCCGACTTGCTCGGTGACAGTTTGGATCAGGTTGACTTTACCGAAGTCCAGATCGCACAGAACCTGATGGACAACGTCACGCTGTGCTTGCCATTTGTCGCTGTATGGGGCCTCATAGATGCCTGCAGGAAAGCCGTTGGAAATGAATCACGCAGTGTGTAACCGAGAGGAAATTTAACTGGGCCGTTTCTACTGAACTTAAAATGGGAAAAGTAACCATTGTCTCGGTTACTTTGACCAAAATAAGTCCAGTGGAAACGTGGCTTTAAACCGAGCCGAATGGTTACTTTTACCTCTGCCCAGTAAGAGTGACCAGGTAAATTTAACCGAGCCGATTTATCCAGTGAGAACGCACCACTCGGTAAAACGCGACTTGGCGTACATGCACTGTGCACAAATAATTTTTGCCAGGTCGGTTACTTTAACCATCGTCTCGGTTAAATTGACTGACTCAAAAGTCCAAGTGGGAACGACGGTCAAATTTGACTATTGGAAATTTAACCATCGTCTTGGTTAAATTTCTGTCCAGTGGAAACGCAGCTGTAATCGCATAGGGTTTAGGGCCTTTCCCTAAAGTGCTACAAAATTAATGCGGCGTCACATACGGACATGTCCATATCGAAGATGTTTCCACGAAATGGCGAAGGATAATTTTCTCAACCGTTAGAAATCGCACATAAATTAAGAACAGACGTGAAGCCAGAAATCAGTTTCAATTCACACGCTGTTAACCTCGCAGACCACCGTAATACAAGAACTCTTTGCACTTCCCTTTAAAAAGAGCTGGAAATACATTTCGAAAGATGCAATCAACTTCTCCTGTTCGTAAAAATGTCGACGAATTCTGGTGACATTGTGGAACCGGTTAAGTCCGTGGAGGTATCGGGGAAACAAAATAAACGGCAAACTAGGCCTACATAATTTTTTTTTTTTTTTTCTGGTACACAGAATTGGATTATAAAGTGATATACAAAAATGTTGCAAACTACTTACTGAATAAAATTACCAAAATGCAAATCTCAAAACTTAGTGGGCCTGACGTTTCGATTCTAGCAGGACCTTTCTCAAAGGCAGAGTGACAAGGACAAAACAGATACATGTACACGAAGGAAGGGGGAAAAGAGAGAATACCACACGGATGAGAAACAAATGACAAAGAGGAAAGCTAGTAGGGTGAGATCAAAGGGAAGGGCAAGGAGTAGGGTAGGGATTAGTGAGAAGAGGGGGAAAGATCAAAGAGAGAATTGGATTATAGTAAATTAACTGTTATGTGGGTAGCCTTCACAGGCTGTGTAAACACATCATTATAAAGACAAGCCAGTCCTTACTTTCAACAAATCAGCATTTCATATTTATTTTTTCGAATCAGCCTATTGTCGATTCCCATCAGCCCCTGCGACGGATACTCGAACCTTCCAAGTACGGCGGCCATTGGCGCCTGGTGTTTCGATCCCATGGGGCCTGAACGAGGTTTTCATTTCAGGAAGGCTGAGTGGCGAGGGGCCTTCTGATTCTGCCTTTGAGAAAGGTCCTGCTACCCGCTAGAAAGGACACGTCAGGCCCACTAATTTTCAGAGATTCCTGCTTCCGTCATTGCTAAAGGCCTTTCTTGATATTGATGCAATTTGTATGCATTGAGCCCAAACGAGGTTATGGGCGCTAGATTTCCAAGATGGCGGCAAATTCAAGGGACCTTACCGTTGTTCCTAAGATAACTTTCTGATTTGTTGAAAAATATGTCAAGAAATTTTCGAAAAGCAGCGGGGAACAACAATGATTAATCTTGGAAATCTATAGGACCCATAGCCTGACTTTCAGTTCGATGCATACAATTTGCATGAATATTAAGAACGGCCTATAGATTAAGATAATTGTATACAACATTTGTAATTGGTTTACAAAGGACTCCTCGCCCGCTGAATGAGTTGCATGACAGCCTTAGAATGTACATGTACAGTACATGTAATGCACACCCGACGTACGTGCTAAATGAATGTTATTGAATGGTATTGAATCCAACCGTGCGATCCAACGAGCAATCTTGGAACTACGGTTCTTCCCCCAAAAAAGAAAATACAGCTCGACAATGGGCATGCCAAATGATTAACAACAGCCAATATCCAAGCCTATGCATTCAGAACAAGCACGTTTCCTTGCGCCTGAATACAGCACAACTGTCATTATCATAATGAATTAGGCCTATGCCAATGTTTCCCCATCGCTCGACGCTCTACGCCAGCGCAAAGCCTCGCGCTTGTTGTGTGCCAACGCGGAAACTAAAATGAAGGATTGTCGACACGGTCCCTATAACCTCCAGACATCCCTGAGACGATGGGGTTACCGTAGAATGAGAACGTGTGCAATTACTTCGTGCATCGGTTGTCGCTGAACCCACGACGGCTTGTGCTGGAGACTACGGAGAAGCCAGCTGATCCGACAGCTGCTCATGACGGGACGTTCCGTCCATTCTATAGGCGGCCAATAGGGCAAAATAGACAATTTCAACCAAAGAGCAAGGAGATTTTTCAAATGAATCCCAGAGAAAGATGCAACGTAAGATTGTAGAGAAAACGGCACCGTCAATTAGAATACGTGTCCAAAAGAGAAACTATTAATCGAAGAAGATTAAGGAGACCTGAAGTTTGCAGCATAGCAGGTCCTGTACATTATTTAATTCACCTTTTTCGTTAATTTTAGTCCGTAATTTATTAGCAACACCTAGACAGAATAAACAAAAGACAATCCAAAATCAAACGTTACACCGAATTAAAGGATATAGACTTCATTTCTGGCATTGTTCTTAATCTTAGACATTTTTCTTAAATGTTTGCAGTTGTCGTCAAATGTTGCCGTTGTAATCTCAGTTTTACAGTGGTCAGTCTAATTTTTGGGGTTGAGAATTTTTTGTCCTATTTGCCGCCTATACCTTTTACACACGCACGGCGGGAATTTCTTGCATTCATGTTCGCGTGCAGACGGTAGACGAGAAACCCAGAGGGTACATACCAAAATGGGCGTTGGCATCTAGCTATGGACGACATTAGAACCCCACGAAAAAAAAACAGTGTTGCAAGGGGGCACACGGCATGGTAACCACAATGCTGTGCCGATTTCAAAGAGCCGCTTAACGACCAATACAACATTTGGTAAAGGTCAAAAGATTGCCACAGTTTGCGTGTTAAAACATTAAATATCCCAAAAAGCAATCCTGCGAAGGTTTTAGCTCAAATGGTGATCTGAGAAAGTACAAAAAGGTAAAAAAAAAAACACGTAACGGTTTTAGCACCATTCTGTAGTGCAAGAAATAGTTTATGACTTGGAAGTTATAATATTTGTAGATGTTTGAGTGAAAATTTCTAGGGAAGTACAGCATCCTAGACCGTAATATTTCAAGGATTCTACCATGACCATCTACAAACTGTGTAAATTAGAAGGAAATCTGTGCACATCGATGTTTTCCGATCTTCCCAATGTTGTACTATTGGGCCTTTAAGCGTGGAAACCTCGCTAATTAGCACGTGAATTCTTCTGTGGTTAAGACAATATTGCCAGCAATATTCCACACGATTCTTCTCGCCTTTAACATGATGTAGGCCTAGGCATATTGTTACTGCGTGGGTATACGTATCACGTACTTGGGTCCAATTTTAGAAAGCTGCATAGGGCTCATGCGTAAAAGCCCGTGCTAATAAAATCAGGTAGCCACCAAAACGGTCCACTTGCA
Source organism: Luidia sarsii (assembly GCA_949987565.1). NCBI lineage: Eukaryota > Metazoa > Echinodermata > Asteroidea > Paxillosida > Luidiidae > Luidia > Luidia sarsii. The sequence goes on along the minus strand of OX465103.1, from coordinate 27,438,443 downwards.
TCTTAATGCGAAGCACCAGAAAGTGGGATACATATGTTTAACGTGTTATTGTATATGGTTGGTGATCTCGTCTATCCATGTTTTATCCAAGGATGAATGTCCATGCTTCTAATAGCAAGTTTTCTTGCTAATGCAGAGCTATGGAAATGGGGCCTGGTTCTTATTATGCAAGCTATTTATGCTTCAGCAAAATGAAGTGTTTCAGTGGCTCTATGGACCCCTGTATGGGCCTCAGTGAGCAAACCTGCTGACCATATTAATGTTGTCCTCCGTTAAAGACTCTATACAACATTGGTAACGGTCCAAAAATTACCACAGTTCGTGTGTTAAACCATTAATCATTCCAAAAAAGAAATCCTGCGAAGGTTTTAGCTCAAATGGTAATCTGAGAAAGTAGACAAATGAAAAATACCGTGACGGTTTACACGCCGTTCTGTAGTGTAAGAATTCTCAAGAAGTACAGCATCCCAGACCGTAAGATTTCAACATGAGGATTATATCATGACCATCTACAAACTGTGTAAATTAGAAGGAAATAATTATGTGCACATCGATGTTTTCCGATCTTCCCAATGTTGCACCGGTATAGGGCCGTAGAAGAGTGAACCATACCTGCATTGTAACGTGGATTGCATGCAATGGGCCTTGAATTGTGAATCTCCGGCTGGGAAAGTCATTTTATGAGGTATGATTTTTTTTCAGCTCATACGAGATGTTGTGCTTAAAGGCTCAATACAACATTGGGAAGATCGGAAAACATCGATGACCATGTAAATGGTCATGATCGAATCCCCATATTGAAATCTTACGATGTAAGATGTTGGATGTTGTATACTCGTGAAATCTTCACTCAAACATCGTCAATAGGTTATTACTGGCAAGTAATAAACTATTTCTTATACTACACAACGGTGCAAAACCGTGACAGGTTCTACTTTCTCAGATAACCATTTGAGCGGAAACCTTCGCAGGATTTCTGGCAACAAACTGGCAATCTCCTGACCTTTACCACTGTCGTATAGGGCCTTTAAGCAACTCAACGGAATTGCTCCTAGGTGTTTTGGTTATTCTGGGCCACAATTTCATTGCATCGCTAACGAGTAATGTCTTGCGACCGGCACCATTTCTGTACATGCGGCGCGTATAAGAAAGCCGAGTAATGCGCTCAATCCATGAGCCACCAACCTAATCTGGACCGAGCCCAAAGACCTGAGGTAAAAAAATATGTCTTGGTTTGGAAAAGCTATCTATTACCTGAAAGATTAGCCTACGTGCCATTGTCAGCCTGGGCAGGCAACTCGGTTTTATTTAGCAGAGCTTTCTGTGCTGTCAAGATTTGGAGCGCTCAAAGAGCCCTTTAAAATGTATCGGGGTGGGGTAGGTTTATGAAAATCACCCAAACGAGGCCCAGGGGAGAGACAATGAGAGAGACAAAGAGAGGCAATTAGGATGACACAGTAGAAAGACAGTGCATACAAATGAATACCGGTACGATTTGGGACTGAGAATAATTGGCGTGTAATTATGCAAAATGATTCCGCCCGGGATGGACATTAAAATCAAATAACTCAGCGGCCGGCCAATTTGAATGAATGCACGTTAAAGGAAAGAATGGTAGGCCTATAGGTTCTATGCCCGAGAGGAGAGCATTGTGTCTCAATTGAATGATCTGTTCCCAAGTTGCAGCTCATGGATATTCGAAGCAAGGCCGGTGTGTCAGATAGTATCGGTACCCGAAACCCGACCGAGGTAAACGGGTACCCGGTTAATTTCTATTAGCCGAAATGACGGGAAATTTTTCTTTCTAAATAAAAACAAAAGAAGAAAGAAAGACGAATTCGATTGATTTCTCTCCTCTAAAAGTCAAAGTATCGTCTTAGCTAGAGCGTCTGCAAAACGGGTTCCTTGAAAAACATCGTATGAGGATCCTTCCCACGAGCATTTCGATATGTTAGCTCGGGGTCTTCATTCACAACACACACGTCTTTGTCCGTAGATATCTCTATCTATCAGAGGCAATGTTGAGTGTTGACGAACTCGTTTCTCCATCGGTACGATCTGTTGCCGAACTGCCTTAAATTGATTATTCAATTTCTAGGTAGCGTTCTATAACTCTTTTTTTTCATTGAATTGCGGGTATAATAACCGGGTACCCCAACATTTCCAAAATCTGGTACTCGAGTCACTGATGATTAAAAAAATCGGAAACCCGGGTCCCCGATGATTAAACAAAAAATCGATTACCCGGTTACCCGATGATTTTGAAATTCGGGTATTTGGTTCCCCGGATGAGTCGATATTGCCCATGCAGGCTCATTAGTTTGCTGTTCAGCCAGGTAACCCTCGGTATTCACACGGCGTCTATGAGATCCAGGCTCCTCTCCTTGGCTCGCCCAGACACGGCCAGGGAGGCTGAAACCTAAGAAGGTAAACTCACATGAGGGACTGAGCAGCCCGCCTCATTAAGCCCCCAATTACCGCCCTCTATGGGGCCGCTACTTTACCATAGTCGCCCCGTAAAGGTCACGCGGCTTGCATTTAATTGGACCCGATCGTCTTTATTTTGTCAAAGGTCAACTCAGGGACACCATTGACTGTGCGGCCACATTAGAAATTCATGTGACAACGACAGTCAGACGCGGTGTAAGGCCGCCCATCGACTTATCAATATTGATAGTAATAACGTCGAAGCTGAAATCTAAAGCTGTTAATCTCACACTCCAGAGGGAATCTCCATTAAGGCCCATACAGTTTAAGGACTGCATGTTCCAATGAGGGAGGCACGCATTATTATTATGCACGGTACATGCAGAGCTGAATGCTCATGATCGTGCACTGTGGGAGATGGCCGATAGAGCGCTAAGGTAAGGGATGGAGAATTCTCAGAAAGTCATCGCGTCATTTGATTTTTAACCGCGAGGTAGAAATCCACCAGATCACGCAAAATGCATTCAGTGGATATCCTTTGTAATCACATGAAATTCTTATCCATACATAATTATTTTTGTTCTTTAGTACAAAGCCTTTCCTTTTAATCACTTCCATAGAAGCGACATGACGTCATTTGCCCCCCCCCCCAACACATTGACATTTTGTCGCATGGCAACAGCCCCAATGACGTCACGTGTTGCCTTTGACAGCAAGCTTCACGTGGCGCTAAGGCTGGGTGGTAGAGTATTTACACTGCAGAGATACGACCCGTTTGCGCGTTCGCTATTACTTAGCCAAACGTGCTGCGAAGCCATGGCATGGCATAATAATTGTTTACTTTCTGTCACCGAGCAGCTGAAAAGCTCATCTACGATTCACAGAGACCACTCGCGATCGGAGGCTGGGTTTCCATCCTTAGACTAGGATGGTATGTAGGCTTAATGGAATGAGCTGTATTAACCACTGTAGTTATTGCACAGACATACATGGCCTTTAATGGTCAACAGCGGGCGCCATAACATGAGTTCATGGGCGCTGCCATTATCTCTTGGAAAAAAACACACTGGGCAAGATTTACTGTGCGTGAAGTGGAGGCAAAGTCGAACGTACGTCACGTGCCACGTATTCAAACGCAAGCCAGTCGGGTTCCCCGTGGCATTATGGTGTCCCGGCGTCTATTTCAAAAGGCGCTACCTGTCTATGGCCGTTTTCGAAATGAAGGCTTAGGCTCGGGCTCAGGCTTCGTCTCCGTCTGACAAAACCTGAAAATCCAGGTCGTAGTCTTTGTTACCGAAGGCTTGAGGTACAGGGAAATCCCCAAGAAACTGGGGCCAAACGCTGTTTTTAGATGCCTGTGATATAACGAGTAAGATGAATAATTATGACCGAAGCCTAAGCCTTCATTTCGAAAACGGCCTATGGGCCATTAATATTCGCAGTGGCTGTTGTTACGGCAGTCGTCCGTGTGGTTCCCTGACTTGATTGTATTTCGTCAGCATTGCAGGCTGGTTGAACCAGTCTATTAGCTGATAGTCTGGTTCCAAGAGCTAAACATCCTGACAAATACTGTGAAGTCAGGGAACCACACGGACGACTGCCGTAACAACAGCCACTGCGATTATTATTTCCGTTGGTTACTCAGAGCAGGCGGCAATCTACAGGGCGCCCTCATGCATTGGCTCTCAACCAATGACCAATTAGATAGGAGCAATTGAGTGACGATTAAACTTCCGTAGAAGGCTTATGCTGGCAAAAGGGAATGAATTGCAAAAGGGGGCCCACTGATCTGTTCTGCCGATCGATCTTTCTCGATTTCAAAATCTATCAGTGCTGGTCTCAGCAAGATGCTGTTCTGGAAACCTTTGAATCATTTGAAGTCCACAGTGACTCATGAAACGCAATATGAAACAGAATAAGAAACAAAAACGCTATTTTAACTTTAGCTTTGAAAAAAATGGCCAAGGTCAAATTTCTACCTCGCTTCAAGAGGTAACCAACCAACCATTATAGAAATGAAGGTTGCTAATGACCCTTAAGCCAATTTTATCTAATCTTAAAATTTAGTGGGCCTGGCGTTTCGATCCTAGCAGGACCTTTCTCTCAATATCTCTGCCTTTGAGAAAGGTCCTGCTAGGATCGAAACGTCAGGCGCACTAAATTGTGAGATTAGATGAAATTGGCTTTTTTGAGATTTGCATTTTGATAATTTTAGTCAGTAAGCAGTTTGCAACATTTTCGTTGATCGCCCCAATTTTATCTAATTATACGGTCTCACCAGAACCTGGATGGATGATATCAATAAGCATGGAATGTATAGCACCTCAACTCCCACCCTCGTGAAAAGAAACAAATGCAAAGACGGGGAGCCAGTCTAAAACTGTCACTAACCAACAGCTTGGTGGCGCTCTTCATTGCTCCTCGAGGCTTTCTGAGGGTGCACGAGTCAACAAATTTGTAAGAGTCTTCAAATTTGTATAATAATTTGTTTACTGATGAGATTTTCCGTCGATTACCTCAGAAAATACTTCGTCGGATCTGTTTTCTCACACTGATTCCCTAACAGCTTTTGGAACGTGTTTTTGAGTTTGTATCGGGGCTGGGCAAAATGGGACAATCTCCGAAGAAGACCTACTTTTGGTTTCAATGTCTGCAAACGTTTAGGCAACCACTCCATCCTGACATCCCCCTCAATATTGGCTAGCATCATGCTCCGTCCTACCCTGTTGCCTAGCAACTCTTCTTGTGTGTTCGTCTCTTTTACTTTCCCTTCCTGGTCCCCGTCCCAACTGCTTGACTTTCCAGTTGATCTCCCCCAATAATAAATCGTCAGGGTTTTCACGAACTGATGAATCAGTTTGGAGCAAAACAATTGCATCACATCAAGATGGTAATCGGTATCACATATGTTGTTAATCTCGTATCACAGGAACACCTTTTCACTTTCCATTGAAAGATAAACAATATATCTAAAATAAACTTATCACCCTTATCACACTCATTCCCCCATCACCCACCTCCCCCTAATCCCTTTCATCATCCTCATCTTCACCATCCTCCTCGTAATCACAATTACCCTCCTTACTCTCATTCTCTCAATCTCTCTCATTCTCTTATCCTTCTCCTTCTCCTTCTCCATCTCCTTCTCCTTTTTCATTTTCCTTCTCCTTCTCCTTCTCCTTCTCCTTTTCATTTTCCTTCTCCTTCCCCTTCCCCTTCTCCCCCTCCCTCTCCTTCTCCCTCTCCTCCTTCTCCTTCCCCTTCTCTTCGCCCTCTCCCTCTCCCTCTCCTTCTCCCTCTCCATCTCGCTCTCCCTCTAGCTCTCCCTCTCCCTCTCCCTCTCCCTCTCCCTCTCCTTCTCAATCCTTCTCCCTCTACTTCACCTCCTTCTCCTTCCCCTTCTCCTTCTTCTCCTTCTCCTTCCCCTTCTCATTCTCTTTCTCCTTCTCCCTCTCCCTCTTCCTCTCCTTCTCCTCCTTCTCCTTCCCCTTCTCCTCCTACTTCTCCCTCTCCCTCTCCCTCTCCTTCTCCCTCTCCTCCTCGATCCCTCTTCTTCTCCTCCTTCTCCTTCCCCTTCTCCTTCTCCTCCTTCTCCCTCACCCTCTACTCCCTCTTCCTCTCCCTCTCCTTCTCGATCATTCTCCCTCTACTTATCCTCCTTCTCCTTCCCCTTCTCCCTCTCCTTCTCCCTCTCCCTCTCCTTCTCCCTCTCCCTCTCCCTCTCCTTCTCCTTCTCCCTCTCCTCCTCCTCCAGTTTCCCCTTTCCATTCTCCTTCTCCCTCTCCTTCTCCTCCTTCCCCTTCTCCTTATCCCTCTCCTTCTCCCTCTCCTTCTCCCCCTTCTCCTTCCCCTTCCCCTTCTCCTTCTCCTTCTCCTTCTCCTTCCCCTTCCCCTTCCCCTTCTCCTTCCCTTTCTCCTTCTCCCTCTCCCTCTCCTTCTCCCTCTCCTTCTCAATCCTTCTCCCTCTTCTTCTCCTCCTGTTCGATCCCTCTTCTTCTCCTCCTCCTTCCCCTTCTCCTTCTCATTCTCCTTCTTCCTCTCCCTCACCCTCTCCTCCCTCTCCCTCTCCCTCTCCCTCTCCCCGTCTCTCCCCTCTCCCCTCTCCGTCTCTCCCTCTCTCTCTCCCTCTCCCTCTCTCTCTCCCTCTCCCTCTCCCTCTCCCTCTCCCTCTCCCTCTCCCTCTCCCTCTCCCTCTCCCTCTCCCTCTCCCTCTCCCTCTCCCTCTTCCTCTCCCTCTCCCTCTCCCTCTCCCTCTCCCTCTCCCTCGATCCTTCTTCCTCTACTTCTCTCTCATTCTCTTCTCCTTCTCCTTCTCCTTCTCCTTCTCCTTCTCCTTCTCCTTCTCCTTCTCCTTCTCCTTCTCCTTCTCCTTCTCCGTCTCCTTCTCCCTCTCCTTCTCCCTTTCCCTCTCCTTCTCCCTCTCCTTCTCCTTCTCCCTCTCCTTCTCCCTCTCCCTCACCTCTCCTCGATCCTTCTTCTTCTACTTCTCCTTCTCCTCCCCTTCTCCTCCCATCCTTCTCCTTCTCCTTCTCCTTCTCCTTCTCCTTCTCCTTCTCCTTCTCCTTCTCCTTCTCCTTCTCCTTCTCCTTCTCCTTCTCCTTCTCCTTCTCCTTCTCCTTCTCCTTCTCCTTCTCCTTCTCCTTCTCCTTCTCCTTCTCCTTCTCCTTCTCCTTCTCCTTCTCCTTCTCATTCTCCTTCTTCTCCCCTCCCTCCTCATTCTTTATCTTTTATTCCCCATCATAATCCCCATCATCACCTGCCTCTATTGTCTTTACCTTGTTTCTTGGGGTTGAGTCGATGCGAGGAATGGGTCTCGGGCCGCTGGGCAAAGCCCGATGTACCGCCGGCCATCAGCGCCTCCCTGGCCGCCTGCCAGCCCGTCACGAACACCGTCCAGCGGCTCAGCAGCTTCACGCTACACACGCTGCCGTACTGCCTGCTCAGATCCATCCACTTGGTCAGGAACGATTCGCCTCCGGAGCCGAAGTCCACGGCGCTGCCCAGGAAAGGTATGGTGGCCGGCCCCCGGGGAAAGCCGTTTTTGCCCGGCTGGATATTCCCCATGGTGGTCCAAGAACTCTTTCACGCCCTCTCTCCCTTAAAAAAGAACTGCTGGAGCAGAATTGCTGCTAAACCTGTGAGTGAATCACTCGCAGTGACAAATGGTTTATCTGCTGCGCTTGAAAACAGCCACGTCCCCTCCCCTACCTTCATAAATCGAGTGTGCGACAGCTTTCACACGGTGTTCCTGAGTTGTCAGTGTCTTGTTATGTTGTCTACTTGTACGACTGTACTTTCTATACTTTCTATTTTGAGCACGTCAGGCCTGCGGTCCTGCACAATGGAACTTATGAATAGGCAGATAATCAATCGACCGGCTTGTTGATGTACGGAGCACCAAAAGTACCACATCCACAGCTTAATTAACTCTTTTTTTTAATCAAAGCAGGCCGTCGCCAACAACTTTTCCTTGTTCGTCCATCTTTCTCTTTCTCTAAAACAAAGTTCAGACTCGATTTTAGACTTGCCGATGATGATGTCTACCTGAGGTAATATTTATTGGATATATTATACACGTACATGCATAAACTGGAGTATTACAAGGAAACTTTAGAGAAGAAACCGATAGTTCAGACTACATGAGTAAAATATTATAGTCATAATTCGTAATAAGTAATCAGTGCCTGAAATCAACCGGTGACGGTCATATCCTGCTGTTCAGATAACACAGTGCATTGGTAAGACAAAATTCAGAGTCATATACTCATCAATAAGAAGGGCCTGACGTTTCGATCCCTAGCAGGACCTTTCCCAGAGTGAAAGACATTTTAGTCAGTAGGCAGTTCGCAACATTTTTGCGTGTTAAAAAATGAAAAGATGAAAATGGTCGTCAGCTGTAATGAAAGGATTTCGAAACATTTGAAGGTATGAACAAGGCCGAGTACGCTCGGTCTGGTTGTATGTGGTCAGTTCAGTCTGGCCGTGGTCAGTTTAGTCTGGCCGTGGTCAGTGTAGTCTGGCCGCGGTCAGTTTAGTCTGGCCGTGGTCAGTGTAGTCTGGCCGCGGTCAGTTTAGTCTGGCCGCGGTCAGTGTAGTCTGGCCGTGGTCAGTGTAGTCTGGCCGCGGTCACTTTAGTCTGGCCGCGGTCAGTTTAGTCTGGCCGCGGTCAGTTTAGTCTGGCCGCGGTCAGTTTAGTCTGGCCGCGGTCAGTTTAGTCTGGCCGCGGTCAGTTTAGTCTGGCCGCGGTCAGTTCAGTCTGGCCGTGGTCAGATCAGTCTGACTGTGGTCAGTTTAGTCTGGCCGTGATCAGTTTAGTCTTGCCGTGGTCAGTTCGGTCCGGTTATGGTAAGTTCGGACTTGCTGTGGTCAGTTTGGCAATGCTGTGGTCAGTTTGGTTTGGTTGGGGTCAGTTCGACTTGGCAGTGGTCAGTTCGACTTGGCTGTGGTCCGTTCAACTTGGCTGTGGTCAGTTCAACTTGGCTGTGGTCAGTTCAACTTGGCTGTGGTCAGTTCAACTTGGCTGTGGTCAGTTCAACTTGGCTGTGGTCAGTTCAACTTGGCTGTGGTCAGTTCAACTTGGCTGTGGTCAATTCAACTTGGCTGTGGTCAGTTCAACTTGACTGTGGTCAGTTCAACTTGGCTGTGGTCAGTTCAACTTGGCTGTGGTCAGTTCAACTTGGCTGTGGTCAGTTCAACTTGGCTGTGGTCAGTTCAACTTGGCTGTGGTCAGTTCAACTTGGCTGTGGTCAGTTCAACTTGGCTGTGGTCAATTCAACTTGGCTGTGGTCAGTTCGACTTGGCTGTGGTCAGTTCGACTTGACTGTGGTCAGTTCAACTTGGTTGGGGTCAGTTCGACTTGGCTGTGGTCAGTTCAACTTGGCTGTGGTCAGTTCAACCTGGCTGTGGTCAATTCAACTTGGTTGTGGTCAGTTCGACTTGGCTGTGGTCAGTTCGACTTGGCTGTGGTCAGTTCAACTTGGCTGTGGTCAGTTCAACTTGGCTGTGGTCAATTCAACTTGGCTGGGGTCAGTTCAACTTGGTTGTGGTCAGTTCAACTTGGCTGTGGTCAATTCAACTTGGCTGTGGTCAGTTCAACTTGGCTGTGGTCAGTTCAACTTGGCTGGGGTCAGTTCAACTTGGTTGTGGTCAGTTCAACTTGGCTGTGGTCAATTCAACTTGGTTGTGGTCAGTTCAACTTGGCTGTGGTCAATTCAACTTGGCTGTGGTCAGTTCAACTTGGTTGTGGTCAGTTCGGTTTGGTTGTGATCAGATCGGTCTTGCCTGTGGTCAGTCCGCTCCTATTGTGGTCAGCCAGTGAAGGGGATCCTTTGGCCCCACCCAGAGAGGTCAGCTTGCTTGGGTGCCTCTTGCCACATCCACAGGGGGCCTCCCTGGACGAGCACGTGACCCACTCGCAGGGGTCGCCGAGGCACGGCCGGGAGCAGGTCATGAAGAAGCTGGTCAGTAGGCCGTTGCCATGGTGCATGACGCAACCGTCCCCGTCGAGCGCCCTCTGGAGGTCACTGGAGCAGTTGCCCCTGCTAAGGCATTTGATAACCTATCCGAGGAACAAAAACATAAACACTGAATATTCGGAAATGCAAATGACCCAATAAAGGTCCACGATGCTTTAGTGCACTTTAATTAATAATAATAATAAACATTGAACTATAGGTCTGCAGTAACGTAGCATACAGTGTCTGTAACAATAATGACCGTATCCCTTTTCCTTAAAGAACGTACGGTTATAAAATTGGACCGCAAAGTTCACAGTTTGCAATCAAATCCCATTTTCAAGTCAGATTTTTCTTTGCTATTTTCATGAATAGGTGTATGAAAGAAAATCCCCGCATTTTTTTTGTTAGTTTGCTACACATATTACTAACTGTATTTCCATTCGATTTTCTCTTGATGGCACGTATTCCCAAAAGAATAACAGCAGTGAAATAAAGTTATCAACGTGACGGATTCTCACCTCGCAGTTGCCGCAGCTCTTGAAATAAGCCCAGGCAAGTCCCCGTTTGTGCTCGGCGGTTATCTGGGAGCGAGGTTGAATCCACGAGCAGCCTAGCATGAAATTGAGCTGGTTCTCCCGGAAGACATGGCGCCCCGTGTCCAGGTAATCCGCGCAGGGTTTGCTGTTCCTCGGCACCCTCTCCAGATGAACAAACCCTTTATTTTTTTAATTTGAAAATGCATGTCGACCAATGAAAAACTATATCGACTGAGGACATTCACAAATGCATTGCAATAATGACCGTAGATAACACATAGGTATGTTTGGAAATTGCCTGTACACAGTTAGGGCCTATGACTATAATATTACCTTCCATAGACTCATGTGTAATATGAAGCCATAGCCACTGTATTGTAACTACGTCCCTTTGTGCTGACGTGCACAAGAACAACTTCCAGTTACTTTGGCTTATGCTACCCCTTGATGCAGTTCATATGGTTTATTTTGGCGGCTGCTTGCTCTTAGTTACCCATAATTATTTGTTTCGGTCAATAGGAGGCGCTATAAGGCTACTGCAAATCGAGTTGGCAGTTTATGCAACTACATGTACATTGACGTTTAATGAAGTGTTTTTCGGATTTCTTTACTTTCGGCGTATTAGAACACTATCCAACTGCCAGCCACAATCTTTAGTGGGCTTACAATCTTTAGTGGGCGAATAGTTTTGTGTCGAACTCACATGCAAGAACATTATCGAGCGCCCTGTGTTCGCCATTCACTAATAACTCTTGGATTCGATTACAATACGACAACCCTCGAGTTTACCTGACGTAAAGGTTAAAATAGAGTAGAGACCAGTACTGTAGTAAACAATGGACCATAGCAATCAACCAATAGTGGACGAGTGTAGTCAACCAATGGTCGACTAGAGTAGTGAGCTATGATGGACTACTAGAGTCGTCAACCAATGGTCGACCAAAGTAACTTTTGTCCATCAGTGGTGGCAGGATCGGAATAGCCAACCAATATTAGTGGACGAGAGTAGTCAACCAATGGTCGATCAGATTAGTCAATCAATAGTGGACCAGAGTAGTTAATTGATAGAAGAGAGTAGTCGACGAATTGTGGACCACGGTAAAGTTAATCATTGGTTGACCAGGGAATAGTCAACCAAATGGTGGGTCAGAATAGTCAGGCAATGGTTGACCAGAGTAGTCACTCAATCAGTGGTCGATCAGAGCATGGAGGTATAGACCTCAGTGATCAGAGAGAAGTTCGACCTACCCGATAAGACGTAGGTCCGTCGCTGCACTAGTCCCAGGTCGGCCGACTCGTGGCAGCTGACCGCCAGTGGCACGATGTCGTCCTTGGCTACCAGACCGTGACCCTTGAAGACATGCTTGACCCTGACCAGTAGGATGGGCGTGATGGCTGGTGCCAGGCACAGTAGGAAGGCTGGCACGTCATCTGCCACCGACCAATCAGATGTCGTCTTCCTCAGCACCTTGGCAACGATGACTGGCAACGAGAGAAGATGAAAGCCATTATGCCGCATAGGGCAAACTTAGTGTGCTTTTTTTAGTAAAAAATGTTTCCAACCTGTCGGAATGTGCCTTTGAAAAATTACAAATCATTTTGCTCAATCGCAATAATCAACATTGGTAAGATCGAAAAACAGAAATGTTCACAGATTTACATGAAACTTATACAGTTTGAAGATGATTATAGTAGAAACCTCGCACTGAAATATTTCTGCCTAAAATGTTCTATTTTGGGAGAAAGGAGTAAAATAAATCGTTAACTTTACGTCTCACCGAGATCTAAACTCTTAATTTTTCGCGATTTTCTCGAGACTCGGTTGGCGGATTGAGCTGAAATGTTCACTGGTGTGCTATTTCATGCACATGTTGGATCAGACAACGTATGGATGCTATTAGTTTCTACTATAACCATCTTAAAAATGTACAAGTTTCATGTAAATCTGTGAACATTTCTGTTTTTCGTCCGTATGTTGTGTGGGGGCTTTAATATAACAAAAAAGGGCCTGGCGTTTCGACCGACTGACCGATCGACTGACCGGCTGACTGACTGACTGACCGACTAAGCAGCTGACTGACTGACTGATGCTGACCGACTGACTGATGCTGACCGACCGACCGACCGACCGACTGACCGGCTGACTGACTGACTGACTGACTGACTGACTGACTGACTGACTGACTGACTGACTGACTGACTGATCGACTGACTGACTGACTGACTGACTGACTGACTGACTGACTGACCGACTGACTGACTGACTGACTGACTGACTGACTGACTGACTGACTGATCGACCAACTGACTGACTGACTGACTGACTGACTGACTGACTGACTGACTGACTGACTGACTGACTGACAGACTGACTGACTGACTGACTGACTGACAGACTGACTGACTGACTGACTGACTGACTGACTGACTGACTGACTGACTGACTGACTGACTGACTGACTGACCGACTGCCTGACTGACTGACTGACTGACTGACTGACTGACTGACTGACTGACTGATCGACCAACTGACTGACTGACTGACTGACTGACTGACTGACTGACTGACTGACTGACTGACTGACTGACAGACTGACTGACTGACTGACTGACTGACTGACTGACTGACTGACTGACTGACTGACTCACTGACTCACTGACTCACTGACCGACCGACCGACCGACCGACCGACCGACCGACCGACCGACCGACCGACCGACCGACCGACCGACCATTCCTTCCTCCATGGACCGACTAACTGATTGGCCGACCGACCAATCGAATTCAAACCACACAACAACAAAAAAATAACCCAATAATAATAATAATAATAACAAAAAGCCAATAATAATGTCACAAGGCTTTCAAATCATCCTGCCTTCCGTCTCTCACCAAAGTCTGCCTCGCAGAAGAATTCTTGCGGGTGTTTGTGCACAAGGAGGGATAGGGTCGAGTCTAGAGCGGAGCTGTCCACTGCAGCTGTCTCGTTAGGACCAGTCAGCAGCATCGCCACTAGCCCCAAAGTACCGAGTACCAGCAGGACGGACCGGCCACAACCTCCCATCCTTCGCCGCGGAAACCTGAGCGGATATCACAGGAGCTTCCGAACGTCGATGAGGCAAACGACCGAGTCGGTCGGTCGGTCGGTCGGTCGGTCGGTCGGTCGGTCGGTCGGTCGGTCGGGCGCGGTGGGCTCTGGTAAGGTCGCAGGCGGTGCTCGAGAACAGAGCTGCTGCCAACATTCGGCAAAATTTGAAAAGTGAAACGGGAGACGAGTGGACGGTGGGGTGGCGGTATTCCACTCCCTCTCGGGTCGTTATATATAGTATCATTTTCGGCTCAGTCGAGATAACTTTGAGAGGTGTTTTTTTTTCTTTCTTTTTTCTTCAGCTACTGATCGACAGTCTGAGTACACAATCAATCTCACTGATTGCTGCGGTTCGCGTATAAAGATAGCAAGCTGACACTTGGCAGTGGTGTAGGCTAATTATGATCAATCGGAGGTGGGTTTTGTTTCACCTCCCCGCCCCCAATTTTAGAATAAACGGGAGGTATGGCTGGACTGGGAAAAGTTTCTGCAAACAGTTCCCTTGAAGAAGGCCATCCTTTCATAATGCCAGCACGATCGAAATCCCTAATTTACTGCATAGACCTAGAAGATATCGCTGCACGATTGTGCACATTTGTTGCTAAAAGTAAAAAAGGCAATTATTTCTGTATGGTTCTAAGAGGCTACCGTAGAGATGATGAATCGCCTGATATTACAGTGGTTAATGGGACACAAATGCAGACCGGAAATGCAGACAAAGGTCAATGCGCCTACGCTGTGTGCTCCGTAAGGACCGATGCTTCTGGAACAGGAAGTACACCTGTTTCTTACAAAAGCCACTCAATATCACCCGTTGCTCCGTGTAAACATTGACCTCGCTGGATTTAATCTTGCGAAATGAGGGCAAAACCCGTCAGCTGTGGGTGGGATGGGAGATGGCCACCTCGTAAACAACTGACCGTTAAACATATAATTTCCCATCGGAGTGTTTTACGTTAGCCTAACACAAGGAAGCCTTCTCGGGAAAGACCCAAACATGGCGTGGATTTGGCTGGCAGCGCTGCTGTGCCCTGTGGTCGTGTACGCGCTGTGCAGACACAATTCAGTGGCTCAGTTCTACATCAAGTTCGCTCTCTTTATCTTTCTACATCTGGTCCTGGGTCTTCTGGTCACCATTGTCAGCTTGCTGACGATGAGCTTCGGCGACACATCGAACATGTGGTAATGTTTGAGGCCTGAGCATGATAAACACTCTGACTGTTGATTGTAATTTGTATGGTAACTTGTAACTGCCACACTGGTGGTCGGTATTGAATTTCAAAAGTTAGAGGGCCTGACGTTTCGATCCTAGCACTAGCCCTTTCTGAAAGGCAAAGAGAAAGGTCCTGATACTAGGATAGAACCATCAGGCCCAATGACGTTTGTGATTCATGTATTGCAGCCTTGCAGGTCATTTTAGTCAGTGAGCAGTGAACAGGTTTTTTTGTATTAATTTTTGGTATTAATTTTTGGTATTTTTTGTAATTAACCACCATCAACCAGCATCAACCACTATCAAAAACCATCATCCACCATCATTCACAATCAACTACTATCAACTGCCATAAACCACCACCAACCACCACTGTCCACTGTACTAGTAGTAGTGTCATCATCCACTACTCACTAGTAAAAGTAGTATTAGTACTAGTAGTAATACTAATAGTATCAACCAGTCAACCACCATCAACCAGTGTCAACAAAGTTACATTGTCAACCTGTTCAACCATCAGCATAAGCCAACATCAACCAATATCAACTATCATCAACCTCATCAACTATCATCAACCTCACCCCACCCAGTCATCATTCATAAAATGAATGCTCCACACAATCATCACCTCATAACCCTTATCCCCCACCCCTAGCCACCTGCCAAGATGAACCACACATGACTGTGACCCCACGGTGTCCTGACTGTGACCCCAACTGACCCCACGGTGTCCTGACTGTGACCCCAACTGACCCCACGGTGTCCTGACTGTGACCCCAACTGACCCCGCGGTGTCCTGACTGTGACCCCAACTGACCCCACGGTGTCCTGACTGACCCCAACTGACCCCACAGTGTCCGACCTCTTCCCCAGGTGGTGGAATTTCTTCTCTGCCTTCATGAGCTCGGAGCTCTTGTTTGGCGTGAGTATTGAGATGCTATCGGATAACCTGAGTCGGCTAGGAGTCAACGAGCCTTGCATTCTCATCATCAACCACCAGACTGCCTTGGACCAATTAGGTGAGGCAAACGTTCCGTCACCAAGTCTTCCACCTGCATATTAATGAATGGTGCAGCCTACCTCACAACTTTAAAGGGCCGTACCCAAGAGTATTGGTTGACTGCGGAAATGAGGTGTTTCTCATCCAGTCCTTTTAGGGTGACTGAAAGTTGTGGGGGTACCAAAAAAAAAATCTAACTTCCACTGATTTGGGTTTATTTTGCTTTGTTAGTGTCCATTGTTCATATCTGCTGATTGAAAACTTGATTTTTAATCTAAGACTTGAAGTAAGTAAAAAGGAGTTATTCTATAAATCCCTGATGATTTAACCCAAATTTTCACAGACCCCATCACATTTGTCCTCAAAACTTAACTATAAAGTATGCCCTACAAAAAAAAATTGATGCACATAATGAAATAAACAGTAATATACATTAGCATGAATTTTTGTTGTCCAGATTCTGAATACATACAAATGTACACAATGGTGCTTTCTACTCCAAGTTACGATCCATGAAATTTCAATCTGGCTCATCCACGAGACCACGACAAACAGAACGCATTTGGTTATTGAATGATGAGTTGCCACGTAAGGCCTTCAGAATGGCAGGGAGATCATGTTCTCTAGATCCTTGCTGTGCCAGTTGAGCAAACAAACAACAATGAGTGAGATAAGAGTTAACTGATTGCATGGCGGAAGTGGAAAGAGGAATGTTTGCTGTGACACCATGTACGTCTATCTCATTTGGGATGGAGTGTGGATCTGCAAAGATCCAGTAACTCCACGTTTCTGATAAGACTTGAAGTTTTGCATGGTGGAAAAACCAAGTGGAAGGTTTGCGTTAACACCATGTAGTGCTCCTCTTTCAAGAAGGAGTGTGGCTCTGAAAAGAGCGGGTCACTCTGAAAAGAGCCGGTCACTCTGAAAAGAGCCGGTAACTTTTCAACGTTTCTGGCAGAGTGTTCTCTGCCTGTCGTCTGGGAACTGATGCACTGAGCTGTGAGTGGCAGTTTTTCCCATTGGCTCATTTTTTGGTGGGCTCCTCTCTATCCATCCTCCACCGCCTTGCTGCAGTGTTCTTGAGGTGCTGGGCCCCTGGTCGCTGCTCCATTCTGGCCAAGAAGTCTCTCAAGTACACGCTGACCTACGGGCTGGGCTGCATCGCCAGTGGTGTGCACTTTGTGGACAGAGGGAATCCCAGCCAGGCCAGGGCCACCAGTGACCACTGCGTCCAGTTCCTGACCAAAGACAGGGTACGGTTATATTTATTAGGTTACTGGTGTATTATACTATTGGGATTTTGTGGCCTCACTGGCTGCCATGGCCACCTTGGACTCACTGGCTATCATTAAATTCAGGAGTTACATTATAGGGCCTACATGCCTACATGTACCGATATTATAGTGACATACATCTTTAATCATCCGGTTTCTTTTTTCATCCTGAAAAAAATTCAAAACCCTCCTCAGTAACCATAAAACAGAGAGAAGAAGGACCTAGAGTCGACCTTTAACATCTCCATTTGACCTTTCACCTCCAACGTTTTCTTGAAAAATGCCAGCGGGTTGAATCTCTACCGACTCAAAATGGTTTGACATGTCCAGATAGGTGTAATCCATACATCCAATGTATGTCTCTGAATAATGTCCCACAAAATGGTGTAAGGAGAAAGGTGATCAAAGTCACGCGATATCTCGTCGCGTAAAATTGTGTAAGTTTGGGGGTGAGAGGTGACATCAATCATACATCCATTTCCTTCCTGTTCAGCTAATGATGATAGCTCTGGTATTTCTCTGGCAAACATTCACTTTTGATAAGAGCCTCCTTTGTCGCCTTGGATTACAACACCAGAAAGAAAACTGGCGGGAAAGTAGGTCTTGGGTCGTGAAGGGACACTGATCTCAACATTTGGGAAGGTTTTCATGGTGAGAATAGCAGGAGTAATAGGTTTGCGGTGACACCATGCAAAGTTCTCTTGAGAGTATGTGTGGTTGGGTTCTGAAAGGAACTGGAGGGACAGTGTAACAGTGTAGTAGTGTACTCTGTTCGTCTTCAGGAGACACACCCGAAGACAAATAGAGCACCTGAAGACGAACACTGTTCAAAACGTCAAGTTCCTCCGGTTCTTTTCAGAACCACACATACTCACAAGAGAGAACTTTGCATGGTGTCACCGCAAACCTATTATTCCTGCACACTGCTCTCTATCTTGAGCTGTGTTTTTTTTAAAGGTATTGTCGATGTTCAAAAAATGATTCACCAGTTTGTGAAAAACGCCGACGTGCAAAATTGACAATGAAGGTTTTATATTTATGTCTGTGTGATACCAGGGGAAACTATGGATCTATCCTGAGGGAACGAGGTCTAAAGAGCCAAGCACTGACATGCTGCCATTCAAGAAGGGTGCCTTTCACATGGCTGTACAAGCACAGGTAGACTCAAGTCAGAGAGGATTTCCGCATCTTTCTTACCCACTCATTTCTCAGTTGTTTAATCAATTCGAGCAGGATTCAAACCTATCTCTCATATTATCATAATATCTTAAATCTGATATACCTCAAATAACCAAATTTACTTGTCAGAATGCAGTTTCTTCAAAGGCAATCCCCTAAGTAACACCAGTTCCAAATGTTGCTCTTAAAAGAAGAGATCTTGTACGTCTTTAGCGTAAATGTTTATCTGAAATGATACGATACTGGAGTGCGTTTGGGCAGTCATCCCCTCTCTGTTTGGCTGTGAAAATGCCGTGCAAATTGTTTCCGCATTAAATCTTCGTCTGTAACTCTAACCCTGACTAAAATCCTCCAAGAAGATCTGTGGAAAATTGAGCAAAGAAACTCTCGGTTTTGACCGTCCCCAATCCTCCCCTACTGTCTGACAGCACAGAAAGATATCTTTATTTGTCATCCATCCCATTAATGAAATCTCCGGTACTTACCATTTGGCTGTAGGTGCCCATCGTTCCTGTGGTTGTCTCCCGATACAGAGACATGTACTGCTCCAAGGAGAAGAAATTTGACAAAGGTACTTGCACATCATTGTTACCTAAAGGTGACAAGACTAATGATAGCAGTCTGGTTCTCGGAATTCCCTCCATGAAAAAGCCATGCAAAGCAGTATAGGAGCCAGTCTAGGGAGAGGTTATGCACAAAGCATGTGCATAGGGCATTTTCTATCAATAGGATGTCCAAAAGCCACTGTTTACTGTAGTTATGCTTTCTTATAGAGACACCACAACCTTTTACATGGGATAAAAAGTGCACAAGGATTGAGTGTGGCAAGTTTGCAGTGACACTATTTATAAGTCATCAGTTTGCAGAGTAAGTGTGGCTCTGAGAAGAGACATTTACTCAACATTTCGGGCAGTATGCTCTGTCCATAATCAGGAGATTGCTGGATTCCAACCAATGATGGTATTTATATGTGTTCCCTCCAAGGTTGCGTGATCACTGAACCATGCCAGGAGTTAGAAGTTCATTGGGCTGTGCTATATAAAATGGTGGATGACAAGGGTGTAGGATTAGTAACCAATTAATCAAACAAAGTGAAAACTGACTGGGAAACTTGAAATGATTTGAAAATATGCCCCCCCCAAAAAAAAAAATAAATAAATAAATAAATAAATAAATAAAAAATTGACTGGATGGGGGCTTTAACCTGACACCTCTGGCTTAACTTAGCAGTGATCTTACTGCCTGAGCTATCCAGCCCTTGTATACATGTATCAGCCTTCCCAAATAGTCAAAGATCTTTGCCAGAGTGTTGGACTCTTGGTGCTAGTCAGAAGTATTGAAAAACAATTTGTAAAAAGAGGGAATTTCTCTCACAAGTTTAGCTTTGCCTGACATCTATTAAACAGTGTCATATCTATTTCTTGTAGTGAACATCAAAGTTGATGTGATGAACCGTGTCCCGACCAAAGGTCTAACAGCGGACGATGTCCCCAAGCTGACGGAAGATGTCCGTCAGATGATGCTGAAACGATACCATGAAATATCCTAAACGGTCGAGGTAGAGCCATTGACCACGCCTGGCGGAAACATTTGTGTTTTGGTATATACCCATTAAAATGTCTGATTTGGTTTGATTGTTTGAAATACATTGTTTGCAAATGGAAATCAAAGTGTATGAAATGCGATTTCTGTCAGGGATCTGTGAAATATTTCAGAGTATTTTGTTGTTTGTTTTGGTTTTTAAAACGTAGTATTGACATATCGGGAAATCAATTGACTGGGTTGCCATGGGTGAATTTCACTGTGAAATCTAATTTTCGAATGTGGTGTGCTTAATTTTTGCAAGTAATCACCATCACTCCTTCGGAAGATTTCTTTGGGAAATTGTACAGCAAATTTTATTTTCATATTAACCAAAGATGTAAGCTAAACAAAAAAAAGTGTGATGACAAATCCATTGATAAATTGTATGTTTTTCTGTGCTCTCATTGCTGTTTTTCTCCTAAGATATATTTGTCCATGAAAGAATAACTATTTTTGATGATAAAATTATGAATATTTTATAGAGATCAGGTCAATATTTGGAATAACTTTGATTTATATTTACATTGATAGATGGCTGTATAACTTTTCAATCATTATTATTAAAAAAAAGATGCTAAATCATGCATTGTGATGATTTGCTGAGATGTGTTTAATTAACTACTTCCAGCTGGGCCACTTTCCAGAGCCCATGCCTGTCCAACAAGTTTTCTTCATGACATTTTCAAAAAACTCCTTGCTCACTAAACAATTGGGAAAAAGAAGCTGTGAAATAAATTCATGAGTGCTCTACTGTATCTGTACAAGTGTGTAAACCTGGCACCATGGGATGTCTTTGTGACTTGTGTCAGTGACATTGTTTTGTGTTAGTTTAGAATAAAGAGTTTTGGTTTATAACTTGGACAATACTGGTGCCTGGATTCATAGGGCCTGGTGCCTGGATTCATAGGGCCTGGTGCCTGGATTCATAGGGCCTGG
The DNA here is from genome assembly GCA_949987565.1 of Luidia sarsii. Taxonomy (NCBI): domain Eukaryota; kingdom Metazoa; phylum Echinodermata; class Asteroidea; order Paxillosida; family Luidiidae; genus Luidia; species Luidia sarsii. The sequence goes on along the minus strand of OX465103.1, from coordinate 27,417,748 downwards.
TGCCTGGATTCATAGGGCCTGGTGCCTGGATTCATAGGGCCTGGTGCCTGGATTCATAGGGCCTGGTGCCTGGATTCATAGGGCCTGGTGCCTGGATTCATAGGGCCTGGTGCCTGGATTCATAGGGCCTGGTGCATAGAAACATCACTGTACTCGGTTTGCGTTACTTGTGAGGCGGTAAAATATGGTAGCACAACAAATTGGTCTTTGCGACACTCGTGCACACGGGGATGGACTGCATTCACTAGACTTGAGATCCAACATTTATGACTCCTGACTCAGACTTGGTCTTGGACTCATGACAAGTCTGCTACCAAGTAAAACACAGGGAAGGGATTTTTTGTTTGATGTAAAGAGATGAAACTGGCTACAGTTGTTGCCGTTGAATCTACGATTGTTGCCAACTGCGTACTGACTTCAATGACCCCAATGAAAATCTCATAGTAGGTGGCCTGGGCTGGATTTCACAAAGCCTTACGATGCATTGTCACTCATCTTACAATGGATAACCCATCGCAAGTTGTGATAGACCGCATGGTTTCTGTGCATCGCTCATTGGCTTGCATTTCCAGGAGGACCTTAAAATGGCTGAATTTACAAAATGTCTATTACTCTTACTCATGTAGTGGTGCACCACCATTCTACCACCATGGTGGTAGAATGGTGGTAGTAATTCTTTTTCTAAGGCTGCCCCAAGACCAACAAAACAATGTCACACTCATTTGCCACAAGGGGAGGGGATTGGTACAATCACCGCTGTTCTCAAATTGTAACCTTATCAGAGGGCAGCTCATCACAAAACAACGCAATCTTTGATAATTGGCCCGAAAGGTATCATCCAGCGCTTATCATGCAACCTTGGGTCTCCCTTGTATTACAAGATAAGCATTCCCAGACCTTGGTGGCTGAGGTGTGCTATACATTGCTATCACGTGACCTTGGGGTCACACTCCTCCATCACACAATGGAGATCTTGGACACGTGATTGAACTTCCCGTCAAAATCCCAGTCCCAGCCCTGGCTCTGACAAAAAGGCTAAACTCCAAAGATCAGAGAGCAGAAAACCAATCACTGACTCCAGTACAAAGACAAATTACTGTACACACATAATACATACTGAAGTGATTTTTTTTATTAAATATATAATGCTATGTATGCCTATACAACAAAGCAACATCCTCCATCCCGACCCCCAACCCCCCCAAATATCGGCAATATCAAAATCCTAAAATTGACCATCTAAACCGACTCGGATCCAAACAGGCGTTTACATTCTGCAATTTTATCTACAATTATGATGGAATACGATTGATAAGTGCGACTAGTTTTTGTTGTTTTGATTTTACAGAAATACAGTCGATCAATTTCATTCTTTATGAAACTTTGAAAACAGCACTAAGGTATGTACATAGGCTTGAAGTCAAACTAGTGTACCGTAATCGGTGCCTTAATACAAGAATGGTAAATATTTCATTCTGTTCAAAAGACGCACAAAAGGCATCATTATTATTTTTCCTTAAACATTTGTTTTAGGATTTTTTCGAAGAGGAACCCAATATGAAAGAATCAAATTCAACAGTAGCTCAAAGATAAAAAACAACAACACTGAAACAACTCTTGTTATCCAGAAAGCTGCACTGAAAAAGCCCAAACAAATCTGGTGAATTATTCTGCAATAATCTGGACACTAAAATGGTTTCTGGATAACGATTCAAGCTTACAACAGACTCACTATGCCCATTCAAAGCGCACTTGAGCAAAAACATTTTCTTGAGGTATAAACCAAACTGACAATCAGTAAGAACTCATTCCAGCCATTCACCACAATTTCTTTCCACTTAAACAGTGGTATGGTCCAAAATTAAGACAGGGTTTCGTTGAACTGCACCCGGACAAACAAAAATCTGTGAAAGAATTGGCTCTCAAGGACCCTGAACTGACCTTAAGGGTCTAAAACAAAAATGTATTCACGAATGGAAATTGCTGGAATGAGTGTTTGAAGCCAACAAGAATATGCCGTCTTCCTCAGCAGACCCTCCCAGGCACTATGGAATACAAGACAATTTCATCTACCAATTGTATTTAGTCACATGATACGGGTAGACAAAGGTTTGGTGTGTGATTGTACTATCTACCAATTGTATTCAATTACTTGATGTGGGTAGACAAAGGGATGGTGTGTGATGACCCTGTCTACCAATTGTATTCAGTCACCTGATGTGGGTAGACAAAGGGTTGATGTGTGATGACCCTTTCTACCAATTGCATTCAGTCACCTGATGTAGGTAGACAAAGGGTTGGTGTGTGATGACCCTGTCTACCAATTGTATTCAGTCACCTGATGTGGGTAGACAAAGGGTTGGTGTGTGATGACCCTGTCTACCAATTGCATTCAGTCACCTGATGTGGGTAGACAAAGGATTGGTGTGTGATGACCCTGTCTACCAATTGCATTCAGTCACCTGATGTGGGTAGACAAAGGATTGGTGTGTGATGACCCTGTCTACCAATTGCATTCAGTCACCTGATGTGGGTAGACAAAGGGTAAATGGCCCACCTTCTATGGCCCAACTGTACACAAAGTCAATTTGAAGCTGGATATTTCCTACACGAACTCACATTTACAGGCTGCCCAAAATTAAGTGTGGACATGCAATTTTTCAAACAAATGGCAAGAATTCAATGAGAAAATGTCTTGATTGAGAGTTCCCTCCCCCTTCCCCACTTTTTTTTTCCTGTTCCAAAACTTAAAGACGGCATGATCAAAAGAATACTGCAAAGACGCTTCTTTTTTTTCAAAAAAAAAAAAAAAAAAAAATAACAATCAAAAACAAGAAACAGCTGATAATTGTGCGCGTAAATAATTTGCTGTTAAAAACCCCCAGAACCAATTGGATGCTCACTTTAAAAAAAAATCACAATTTTGATTATTCTGTGCAGGGAGGGTGTCTGTACCTTCATGAGAAATCTGGAGATGGACAAATTATTTTAAAGAGAGATGAGACAACATCGCTGATGTTCTTGAAAGTAAATACCATTTTCTTCTTCTTGATAGCTTCCTATCAAAGCACAACCTTTGTGCCTGACTGGTGGTGCAGTGGTGCAGAACTCAAATTCAGACATCTGGCTGAAAGCAGAGGTGTCCTAGACAGAGAATTCTACCACAAAGTGACCCCCAAAACAGGGCTCTGAAACGGCTGATAGAGAAGAAAACGCATTGAAATTGCCATTAAAAAATAACTACATAAATTTCAGCTTTACAAACTGATCAGTGACTTGAATGACCACGCAGCAAATTTCTTATTGTGATATTGAAATATCAAAACGTTTGCCCATGATCAAGCTTTCTCTCATTGCCCTGACCGGAGTGACAAAACATTTTTGGCAATTTTGGAATTTTCAGCCGGCCTGATTTCTTGTTTGAATGTAACCCTGGATCAGCCAGGGGCACTGTTAAGCCGTGTCCACACTGGACTTATTTTGGGTAAACTAACCGAGCAAATGGGTAACTTGTCCATTTTAAGTTCAATGCGGACAGCCCAGGTAGTTTTTCTCCCAGGTAACTTACCCGACTCGTATGGGTAAGTTAACCGACTGACTTCTGCCCAGTAAAATTGACCAGGTCAGTTTAAATGAGTCGAAAAGTCCAATGCAGACGCAACGTCGTGCGTTTGTATGCACAGTCGGTTAAATTTTACCGGACATAATGGTTAGTTTACCCCACGTCAATAGTCCAAGTGCAGACACCGGGAAGATTTACCTATTGGAATGTTACCCACGGTCTTTGTTAAATAGTTCAGTGCGGACACTGCTTCAGTGCCTAGCCCTGCCTACCTACACACTGTACCCTGGTTGTGCGACCTTTCCCTGCAAGGCAAAGACTTGCCATACAAACAACTGTTATCTCCCAGTGTCAAAGTCCCCCCTCCTGATAAACCTGGCAGGTTGCAAGACCTTTTGCAGGACTTTTTGTACTGGCCAATTTGAAACCTTCGGAGGGAAGGGGAGGGGAGGGGAGGTGGGCATCTATCATAGGGTAGATAGACAAGACTGAAATGGCAGGGGAAAAAACTCCCCAAACTATTAAAAAGGGTCCCAGATATCGTTCATCTCCCCCACCACCACCTGCTTAACGGGTATGGTTTTGCAGGAGCGGAGAACCGGTTATGAAACTTGCAAAGGACTGTCACCTGCAGGTATAAGGGTTACCGGTCTAGCCTCCCTATCAGGCAGAAATACACAGAATTTTTTTTCCCCAGACTACATTCCACAGACGATAAGATAGTTTCCTCAATTCAGAAAAAAAACGAGACAAGAAACTAGAGACTTTGTTTGGCTCTGCCCCAACTCCAAGACTTCCAACCCAGTTCCAAGCCAAATTTTGGTAGATGACGAAATCCGTTAGAAACAAGAACAACGACCATAGCAAAGATCATAGTCAAGAAATGTCAACACATATTGCTATTGAATAAAAAGTGATTACAAGTAGAAAGTAAAACAGAAAAAGAGAGAGAGAAAATAAAATAAATGATCTAAATATGTACAGTAGTACTTTATTACAGATTAGGATTAAAATAACCAGGATTAAAAAAAATGTAAACTGGGGATGCTGCTTGAACTGGAAATATGTGTATTTACAGATTTGGGGATTTACTGAAGGAGAATAATTTTCTTCTTTTTTCTTGAGGGGGGGGGGGTGGTTGAGGCAGTGGAATTTTCCATCTTGAGGGGGAAAACATACAGAATGTACACTGTCCAAAAAGGCATGGAGGAAACAATTATCCCATTGTCCGAATGTAAAAAAGGATGATGTGTATATACAAGTTCAAGAAAAACAGTGAGAGAGAGAGAAACTCAATTTTTGATTTGAAAATTTCAGATGCTTTTTCACAGCAACTCATGAACATCAACTGCGGCTTCCACACAGAACACGCTGGTGTGGAACATAGACATGGCACTTTAGTTTAGCAGAACGTAGAGGCACTTTAAATTCCCCCAATGGGGAGAGAGAGAAAGAGGGGGAGAGAGGGATAGTGGAGAGAGGTGGAGAGGTGGAGATGGGGAGAGGGAGAGGGGAGAGGGGAGAGGGCATGAAAGAGATTTAGCTCTATACAGATGACAAACTGTCTTGCCTGGCAACTGCAGAAGCATAACTCTGTTATAGACTGGCATTCCCAAGCAGAAGATAGAATTGATTCAATCCAGACAGGCATAGTTAATAGCCTCAAGTACATGTACATGCTAACCAGTTCTCCTGAAGTACTCCTTGCTCTCTGACATTTAGTCCTTGCTTTATACTCAATAGTCAATACTGTCTTTACTTCATTCCAATCCTGCCTTCACTTGGATATGGCTTGACTCTGTACCAGTAAATGCATGTCCAAAACAGGGGGTTGTACTTGCAAACAGGTCTACAACCCACACTTACAAAGCTTTATCAAGTCACACAACTATGCCATGGACAGATCCTCATTAACACATGACAGGGGGCATGGAGGAATTCTTCTCATGACCAGATGCAGACCACCTTCATCTGATGATGTCTGGGAGGGAGACTGCCCCACACAAAACAAAGTGCAACCAAAATGCCTGCTCAAATCATACGCTTTTTGAATCTGCAAGTTGGTCCATCGACAGAATATAAGCCTTGTCCGAAACGGGCGTCTACAGCTAGGTCTGGGTCTTTCCTCCTATAAGAAATACACGGAGATGCGAAGACAATAGCCCTAGCCGTAGCTCTGGAAGCCCGTTTCAGACAGGGCCTTGCCATCTTTCCAACATCATTTTAAAGAATAAAAATTCAGGTAAATTACCCAGTCAATGAAAATACCACTTTTACTGGTTCAATGAATAATGCACACTGTGACATATTAAACAAAACCGAACCCAACAAAAAATCACCCCAATTTCACTTCAAAAGGCAAAAACCATTAAAACCATTTCTTAATGAATACAAACTTATGCCACAACTAAAAATAAAAAAGAAATATACATAAGAAGAAATGTACAAGTAAAAAATAAAACAAAAAGCAGAACGGAACTTAGAACGTCAGTGACGATTGGCTGGTCCCATACCTGATCATGAATATTCATTATGGGGTTTCTTTGGCTTTTGTCAAGGGTCATTGGTGGAGGAGTTGGCCTGGCCCAGCCATGCAAAGTCCAGCTTGTCCTTTTCAAACACAAAAAAAGTCCTCACTTAAGGGTCCAGAGTCCTGCCCCTCAAGAATGGAGAGTGACTTTAAAAACATCTACTGAAAAAAACACACCATACAAACGCAGATGCTAAGGTAAGACCCACCGTGACCTTCAAATTCAATGGAGACTATTACGTTCAGCCTTTGAATTTTCCCTCCGATCTACCAACTTATCTAAGGTTTGATGTGTCTACCCAATTCAGCCCTGGGTCACTCTGACGACTTATAACCCCCCTCACGTACCCCGGTGTGACAGCAAGGTCACTTAGGGGCAAACCCAGGTCAGTTCAGGCGAGATAATCGTTGACGCCAATAGTTTGCAGGGCAGCAATAGTTCATCTTCAACAGATTTGCTGTCACAATGGTACGGTGTAGTTGACGTGTCTTTCCGATAGCAGACAAGCTTCCATGAGGTTGATGGTCTTTCCTGGAACAAGGGGAGGAAGAGGTGAAGCCCGCCCTCGCCTGTCCTGCCTTCTCGCTCTCTGGAGGTCCTTTCATTTGTTTTTTTGGGAGGGAGGGGGGGTTTCAGTAGCGCATTCCTCGGGGCAGGCTGCGATAGGACCAGGTGCTGTCAAAGGTGGGGCCCTGAGCCTGGGGGTGTGGCCCATGGGCGTGGCCTGGCCCATGGGCGTGGCCTGGCCGGTACTGGTGGTGGCTGTGGAGGGCGCGGTCAGCACTCTGTAGGGAGGAGTTGGAGAGAGTGTCCAGGCGATCCTTAGCCGTCCAGCTACGGGCGCTCTCTGTTTTGGGGGGAGGGGGAAGATGTGAGGGACAAGACAGAGAAAAGAAAGTGACTTTTAGGAGCCAGGAGACTTTGTTTAACCAACCTGATTTAGAAACGACACCACTCACACCAGAGAGCAATATCACAAAGTACAATCATTCTCTGCCTCTGAGAAAAGTACTGCAATAATCAAAACACCAGGCCCTCTACATTTTAATTAATTTTTTTTGGGGGAGATTATCATTTTGGTTGTTGAAGTTGGCAAGCAGTTTGCAAAATTCTTGTATATCACCTAAAACTCAATCACTCATTGCAGGGTGTGGAGGTGCTATTCTATCTATCACACCTATAATAAAAGAGGTCATTAATCTTCAGCCATTTTGTTTTCATTTCGTTTTCATTTTTCAACATATTGAGTAACTCCAGGTAAACTGTCCACTTGTGTATTTGAGTCATTTAGCCTCTGATGAAGGTCTTACTAGGATTGAAACATTACGCCACCATCTACAATTTTGCATTTTGTTTTCATTTATGTGGCATTGCGGCTCAAACCGTTTTTAATCCGGACACTCTCTTGAGCCTTGGAAAAGGCACAAATTGTGTTTGTTCTATGCAGTGTTAGGGTCAATTAACAACATCTTGAGCAGTTTCAGCAGGTCTCCATCCACTGATGCATGGACCTATCAGAGTGGTCATGGCGTGCACAAAATATGACCGAAACTGGATGCAATTAAATCAGACACAAACCACAGCAAGGTTTTATCCTTTGAACTCCATCAGAATTGTCCTCATTTCTTTCATGTGCTCACAGCTTATAACATGCTTCTCAATTTGTTGCGTACTAAAACTATTGAAATAGACAAAAAAGGAAGGTCAGTTTGGTGACCTAAAAGATTTGGAAATTGCCGTAATTAATGGACAAACTGTTTTTATTACAACCATATGCATACATATATGTTAGAAACCACTTCAGTTCGTCATACCTGCATACAGAAGTACACATGTATAGTGGCAGCGATGCAATGGGTTATTGAAGGTGATACCGTGCACAGAATCTCCGTTTTGAGTTTGTGTGGTCCAGAGAAGCATCAGTAACTTGGCATTGCATCCAGTGTGTGTTCCATCCTTCCCTCAGAGACACGGCAACCACACACTGCCCAAAATGCTGAGGCACAAGCTCTTCAAAGGAACCATGCTCGCTCAGAAAGGAGATTTGTACACTCAGCGGTGTCAATGCCAATCTTTTAACAGGAAAACATTTCCCGATCTTTTCTACAGTGATGGCGTACATTTCTAATTGGCACAGTAGCAGTATGGAGGTTCAGATGTTGATATCATGCGCCGTTGATATCATGGTAATGTGTGCCTTGAATGGATCGGTGCAATGGCACATGCAAACTACAAACTACTGAATGTGGAATAAATGAGTGAGTTAGGAAGCTTCTCTCCGCACTTATACTAATTCTACATGTAAGTCTCCCTTCATTCTACAACCTTCTCACTAACCTTGCACTGGTAACTGATTCTCATCTACATGTAAGTCTGCATAGCATTGAGGCTAACTAGATACTGTAGGCTTTAGGGCAACTTGGCTTCTACGGCTCATTGCACCTCTAAAGAGTTTAGAGGCTGAAACCAAGTGTATGGATAAGGCTATGGCTATGGCTATGGCTATGGCCCTTGCTATGGGCAATTGCACCAGCTTGTATAGGCCCTCATGCACATTTCAAAAGGGAACACTAATCTACATGGTAAATGTAGAAGCCATAGGATGGCACTTTCTAAGCACCACTATGCAAACTACACATTTATCACTCAGTCAGATGCCATCCTTGTTTGAAGGTGACATTGTCAATGCACAGGGTCTATGAGGACACTTCAGGCTGGATACCAACTCTATGGAAAGGATAGCGACTACTAATACCACTACAGCTATGTGCAACAGTGCATCTACAGAGCATAGGCCATGCATACAAATGCACTCAGCCACAGCCACAGCCATGTCCACAGCCAATGATTCACATCTGGGCTCAGTCATATCTCACTAAAGCTGAAAGTGCTCCGATGCCTACCAGAGTCATAGAGGTTACAAACTGTTTGTGGAGGTCAGAAATCCCCCCCACGGAGGTCACTAAGGGTGACTAAAAGGTAATGCATGAGCCATTGTCTCACAGTACCCAGACCTCTCTCCTCTCTCCTCTCTCACTGCCCCGCCCCCTAATGCACCAAGCAAAAGCCACCAGACAAGGTCTACACCAGACTACAACTAGAAACACTAAGCATCACCCGGCGCTAAAGAGAAAGCTGTCTACGACCAGCTACGACCAAGAGTCTATGCAATCGCACACAAGCGACCTTTTCCCCCAGCGACAAAAGGTAACATTTTAAATTCGGTGTTGGTTGTGCAGGTGTGCAGACCAACCAGTGTCTCTACTTCCGACAAAACATTTGAAAGGTTTGATCAGGGTGCCTGAAGGGGTTGGCTCAGTCTCAATGTTGGGGTTCCTATTAGGCCTAGTTCCTAATCTTTGACCCGTTACAGTGACCAAATAGTCACGCTGACCGGGTCAAAGTTCACAATAACAAAGAACAGCAGCCTTGTGCAGACAAATCATGGCATGCACTGAGAGTGGAAGGAAGATTATCAGTGCAGATCAGACGCAATCATCCTTTGTAATCCTCAGAGTCAATATGCACAGCTTCATAATCCTAGGGTACAGGGATTGGACCATTGTTGTAGGGTCATTAACCTTTTGTCCAGAGATAACGAAGTGGACAGACCAAGCTTCCCATCAAAAAAAAATGTAATGCCAGCTCCACATTTCCAAACATGTCGGGCTGTCAAGTTGTGTCCATGAATTTCTGCCTCTAAGAAAGGTCCAATTGGGATCTAAACACCAGCCCCTGTACATTTCGTTGTTGTTGAGACGTTGCATTGCGTTGTGTTACACAAGTTGTGTTATTCAATGAGGGCTTGGCCCTGCTCAACGTAATAAGCAACAAGTATTCAATGTTGGATGTGTTGGTTAGCACATCAACCAGTGTCTTAACACTGATGCCCAACAAAAATTCTGACAAGTTTGGATCTGGGGTGCCTGAAGGGGTTGGGTCCGTCTCAATTTCCCTTGGGGGAGAAGGTTCCTATCTTTGTAATGAACACCGCACAGGAAATGACTTGTCAACCACCTCCGCTCAATTTGAGAGGCCCATCAATCATTGGACTCTCGCTCCCCGGATTTACAGCCGAGGACACACAATGCTACTTAGGTGGAATGGAATCGCCTCACGGTTACACCGTGCATTAAAACAATACTTTTTGTGATGGAGTATGACACTAACAAACAGAACAGTTTGAGAAACAACCCCTAACCAACCCAAGATATACTCCTGGCTCAGAACAGTGTCTACTGTTGGAGACAGAGGAGCCTGATAAGCCAGGGAAGTTGTTTGTGTCTTACAGTCAGGGCTGGCATCAACCACAGACACAGATAAACTCCAATGACACCACTTTTTTTCTTTTCTGAAAGAAAGGGCTTTCCCCCCTCCATTTAATCAACACCCGCCCACCCAATTATGTTATCAACTTTCCTGACATCCTCCCTCAAAAATAAAAACACCCAAAAAACAGCAAAACCTGCCAAATGATAAAACAACCCCCCCCCCAAAAAAAAAAAAAAAAAAATCATGTAAGGTTAAAGTCATGCTGGAAAATGGCATCTAGAATACCAGCGATCTACAACAGAGGAATAGCGTGCTGTCTACATGGCCTATCTTCCACCAAAATAAAGAGCGTGCACTGATGACTCGCATAAAGGTTTCGCTTGTATAGGGTGCTTGCTTTGCATGCAGAAGTTCAAACGCTGCCGGCCCATTTTTGGGTCGGAAAGGGTCAGGGGAAGGAAATCTTCTTACCAGTGACGGCTACTAAGACTTTGGGGGCATTTTTTGTGATTTGGTGGTGTGTTTTTTTAAATCGATGATCAGGATTGAAAGGCTAGAATGGTCAGGGAAGAGAGAGAGAGAGAGAATAAAATAAACAAAAGAAATGACAACAAAAATGAGAAAGAGGGTGTGGCATGATGAGATGAACAAAAGACAAGGGTTCAGAATGAGCTGGGAATGGGACAGCAAGAGGCTGGGGTGGTGTCTGACTGTCCGTAGACTCAAAGGTCAAGGCATGAAGCCGCAAACTCTTGCCACAAAAACACACAGGCAACAAAACCCAACACTTTTCTTAATTATCTGCAAAAACCCATCAGTAAGAGAGGGTCTGAAACCAACAAAACTTGCAGCAACACAATCAACATGATTTCATTTCTGGTGACGAAAACAAAAATTGCAAATGAAAACTAAACTATAAATAAAAACAATGCTAAAAGGATGGATATATGCTTGAACAAAAAAATAGCTTGACACTAAGACTGCCTAGAGTCAAGTTTATTCGACACAACTTAGATGATCAAAAAATTTCTTCAAAACGTAGACCATTCTAGTGACTTCCCTGCATGTTTGAGTAGTTCATTCAGTTACTGGTATGTACTCTCTGTTCTCCCAATTTCTGCTTCCATTTTACGGACTGACTACAGAGCAATTTTTTATTTTTTTTTATTTTTTAGATAAATAATTAATTTGAACTGGATTTGAAGGTTTGCATTAATGGGAGCACAAAGTGAAAATGTTGTGGTGACACCGTGTAAGTTATCACTTTCAAGATGGAGAGTGGCTCTGACAAGAGCCGGTAACTCAGCGTTTCAGGCAGTGTGTGCTCCGCTTGTCATCAGAGGACTGCAGAGAACCAAATGGCAACACCGTCTTCAGAACCACACTCCCATCTCAACAGAGATGACTTGCACGGTGTCACTCACCGCAAACTTCCCACTTCACCTGTTCAATCGCTATCACAAATTGGGGGGAACCAAATTGTTCAAAAGAGTTCATTGTAAGCATCTAGCCAAACATTGCAGGCACATTCCACACACACTGACCAACGAGAGAATGAAGACTACACCAGCCTCTGCCATATGCAAGTTACCCAGCAGCACACAGCACTGACATGCAATACAACTGGGAGCAAAACTCCTAAGAAAATTTGCTGCCAAAAAAATGGACAAAAAGTGGGGGTCCTTGGTTGAATTCCCCTGATTAATGCTCTGGCTCTGTCTATGACCCCATGTCTATCATTCAAATGTCCAGAAAGACTTTGACAGTGAAAGTGAAAAGTTTTAATGTTTTATTACCAAAACCCAAAGAATCTTCTTCCAAAACCAAAGCCTGCTTTTAAGCTTCTTACTAAAACAAATAACATCTAAAGGACCTGACACTTCAATCCTTTCACGGAAAGGTCCGGCTAGGATCTAAACTGTCAGGCATGTCTAGTTTTTTGGGGGGATTTGCATTTTGGTAATTTAAGTCACACAGCAACATTTTGGCATCGCTGCAAGTCTCTCGCTGTTGATGTATCTCTATTTTATTGTGTGCAGTAAATTTATATGGTAGCTGGCAGCTCCACAGTTTCAGTGACAAGTCCTATTAACTTTTTATAACTCATTTTCAAGATGTTTTTCAGATGAGGAAATGGTGACAAGGGCCAGAGTTTGAGACTGCTGCACGTACAAATCTCAAATATCAGTGCTACAGAAGGTAACAATCTTTCTCCTCACAAGTAAAAGATTCAATGAGGGTCAGATCAGACCCCCCTCCCTGTTTTGGTTTAAAGGGGCCGCACCTAAATAGCCAACACACAATTTACACACATTGCAAAATTGGCAGCACAGACAACAGAGGCTTCACACACACACACATGACCAGCAACCAATGCAACTTACTCTCTTGTAATTAAAAGGAGGTCCCTGCGGAGTGGGGAGGGGGAGGAGGGAGGGGGCAGGTTCAGACTATCTCAGGCAAAACCAACATAAAACAAATCAGAGAACAAATGTAAGGTTTTACACATACTTTTTGTTGAGGGACTGACAGTTTCTTGGGGGAGCCCACTTTCATGGAATGTGTTGATAATGGAAATAAATTTTGACAACCGATACCATTCTCAAAGCTCAAGAGAACCTTAAAAGCTCAGCACAAACTGGTACCCATGCCAGCACTGAATAGTAAAGCCGGATGGCATTCACTCCGCGATCTGGCACCCACATTTTCGAGCGATCCGGTACCCCGTGTTCATCCACACTGATCAGGTGATAGCAGATTCATCAACGGTTTCCTATTTGTACAATGACTTGTGCTCATGCATGTGGTATAGGAAAGGCCATCCAATGGCCATTCATAAAGCAATAGACCAATTGCGCAACAAATCTCTTCATGTCATCACGTGTCTTATAGTGGGTATTTATTCATCTCATTTGGCACAGAGCAACGACGGAAATGTACAAAGAAGAATGTGGACAATATGATAGTCTTCTTTGATCATATCCACTCCTGATCTGCACCCAATGAGATGCAAAAATACCCACTATAAGTCACGTGATGGCATGTAAACATTGGTCGTGCAGTAGGTCTATTGGAACACTGCATTAGGTAGAGATTCCATGAAAGTGGGTGCCTTCCCAACGATTATTTCACTCAAATTTTGGGTCTGCAATGATTTACAATCAGCTTGGATTTTCTTCTTCTCCCCCCCCCCCTTCCCCATTTGTTTTTAACTTGGTTTGAGAGGTCCCCACATAATTCTAAAATTAATGTCTGGAGGAGGGAGCAAGCAGCCATGTGTCAGGGCCGGGTCAGGAGTTAAGAAGCTCTCCATAACGGGCCCAGCATTCCAGTTGGCGAGAGGCCAGCACCCCCGGGCAGTCGCTGGGCGGCGGCCCACTCCCTGGGCCCCGCCCCAGCCCGGGAAAATAGAACCGCCCAAGACGGGCGCCTGGGAGACAAAAAAGAGAATGTGGGCGGGAGAGAACAAGATGCGACTTTGGGATCAGGGGGCGAGCGGGACAGCCAAGGGGACAGGGCAAACTGGCTTTTTTTTTTGCAGGTGCTTCAGAACGAACAACTCGTACCCATTTAAGGAGCACACACAAGCGACAATGCCAATTGAAACTGCTTGAAGAGCAAACTGACTCCAACTGCCAGCACGGCAAAGACTAGTTGACTATTAGGGAAGGCCACCATCTAAGGGCTGGATAGCTCAGATGGTAAGAGCACTGGTACATTAATCCAGATGTTACAGGTTCAAGTCCCAGTCCAGTCAAAGTTTTCTTTGCAAATTTTTCAATTTGCTCAAAAGTTCCCAGTCAGTTTTTCCTTTGTTTGTTTGACTCCAAAATGTTGGTAACAAAAATTGCAAATTGCTTAATACTGAATTCTGTGACCAAAATGAAAACCTCGGACCCTTGACTCTCTGAGCAAAATTGACTACAGGTTCCAATACGGCATTGACTGCTACAGCCACACTGACTCGATTTGAGCTTCATTTGACAAATCTGCGATGCCCAAAGCCATTCTGTAGTTCCAGCAGTCAAGAGTCAGTACCGTTTGTAAGTGGCTGAAAGACAAGTCCAATAGGAAGTCAGCTGCTTTGCATCTTACTAGAGCCAGTTGCCAACACTGTCCCTTGGCTGGTCCCCTGCCCAACCTCACAGCCTGGATCCATGCTTGGTGCTATTGTCACATGCTGAAGGGTTTTCTGATGATTCTAGAACAATCCTGAGCTAGGGTAGGGGATGGAGAAGGGCCCTGGAGTGGACAGGAGGGGATGGAGTATGGCGGCTGGGTGAGTAGGCGAGGGAAAGGCGTGGCCAAGGCGCGAGGTACTCACCCGAAGCCGGGGGCTGCCCTGCCCGCCGTAGCAGCAGCCGCACCCTCCTCCCGCCCCTCCGGATGACCTCAATGGCCTCTGAGTGCAGCATCCCGTCCGTGTTCTGATTGTTGATCTCGATGATCTGGTCACCGATCTGCGGACGGGCAAGCGACAAATATTTCCGACGTAACTCCAAAAACAGAGAAGTGTCAATCTGGTAGGCAGCAGGTAAATAGTTAAATGCTTCTGACTGGCATCCCCCACCCATCCACCACACCCAGGCAGTGAAAGTCGACAATTTGGGAAGGCTGCCATCTAAGGGCTGGATAGCTCAGATGGAAGAGCACTGGTACATTAATCCAGAGGTCTTGGGTTCAAGTCCTGGTCCAGTCAAATTTCTATTTACCAATTTTTTCAAACTTTTTTCAAAAGTTCAGTTTAGTTTTTCCTTTATTTGTTTGAAATCAACAAATTGTTTACAATTTCAGAAATCAGTTTTGCCGTTCCTTTGTTGGTTGAAATTCTGGCCAAAACTTCAGCAATTGGGAGGGCTTCAGCCAGGGTGTTGAGTGTCTTGGAGGTGCCCTTACCCTGATGAGTCCACCCTTGACTGCTGGGCCCTCGTCGGCCATGCGCAGGACAAACAGCGGAGTGTTCTGGAACTCCCGCCCACCGCGTATACTGAAACCAAAGCCCATGGCTCCCCTCTCTAAGTCCACTGCATAGTAGTCGCCCGGCTCTATCTCCGGCTGGCTGTCGTACATCTGCAGGGGAAAGCCAATACATTCTGCCTGTGAGAGAGAGGTCCTGCTCGGATCATGAACGCCTGGGATGCAATTTTGTGAGATTCGCTCTTAGGTCATGCACGTTAGTATCGGATTTGTAAAAACTTGCGACATGACGTTCAATTTTGCTCACAGTTTGTGATGCACCCTGCAGTTTTGCCCCGTGGTTTTCTGAAATGGCAACTTCCATGAACTTACACTCTGGCGCCCTCTGTTGGCCAGCTGTCCATGAACTTACACTCTGGCGCCCTCTGTTGGCCATCTATAGGTTACTTGAGTCTGCTATTGCAAGCTACCGGCTTCGAGCGAAATTCCAAATGCCAACTCCACCTACCGCTTGGTGGCCGGGCAGCGTGCTAGCCCCAGCCGGTCTCCTGTAGGGCTGTGGCTGGTGCTGTGGCTGGTGCTGCGGAGGTTGCTGCGGCAGTTGCTGTGGCTGGTGCTGCGGCTGTGGATGCAGCGCTGGCTGGTAGGCATCCACAGCCGTGGCGCCAGGCTGTGGATAGGGCTGCGACTGCCTTGGAGGCTCAGCCCCACCGTGCCGACGCTCGGCCGTCAGGTAGTCGGCAGGTCGGCTGTAATCCTCACGGGTTGGCTCCGAGTAAGGCACTGAGGAGGAGGGCTGGGAGGCAGGGTAGGGCTGGGAGGCCTGGGAGGCTGAGCGGGGTGCCGGGTAAGGCTTGGCCGGGTTGCGAGGGTCGTAGGGGGTCGGCTGAGGGGTGATTCGGGAGACGGGGCCGTCAGCCCGGCCGTGCTGCTCCTGGGAGGGCTGCCATCGCTGAGCCGATGGGTACTGGCCGTCCTGGTGCCTACTGCCCAAACCAAATGTAAATACAAACCACCGTTACATCCCTGATGCAACGTGGTACCCACAGCTAATACAGATTTGAATCCAGTGCACAGCTTCAACTAGCTTGGTGGATCAACGTTTAAGCCATCTGCACTATAGTGCAGGAGTCAATGGGGTTGGAATCCTACCAAAGCTGCCTGTAATTTTGTTGTAAGCAGGAAATCGGGCAAAGCACTGAGCACACAGTGTTACAGGGCAAACCCTTGTTGGGCTGAATTCTAGATGCAGAATCATGCAGCATTTCGTATGTACACATTGCCAACAAACTAAAAATGAACAATCGAGTTGAAAAGGCAACCCAAAAAGGTAATCAGCGAGAGCACTGAGCATAGGGTGCTAACTACCGGTACATGCCAAGTAGGACAAACCCTCACTGAATCACATTCACACCCTTTGCAATTGGGGCAAAGCACTGAGCACACAGTCCTTACTATAAGCCGGTTATCTGACTATTTCTGCAGTACCTGTAAGGGTCCGCAGTTGGTGATGTTGGTGAGAGTGTTCCCTCCCTGAAGCTGTCCCGTTGCAGTAGACTGGTATCGCTGGTCTTGATGTGGGCTGGCATGGCAAGGGCGTTGGTCATGCTCTCATTGACCTGCGCAGTGGAGAAAGAGGACAAAGATCAAAACTTGCCTCACTGATCTTCCCTCTCATTTCCTCAGCATTTTCACAAAGTGGCGACTCATTTTCGAATGTGAAAATTACATAAAACCACAATTCAAATCACTAAGAATTTATGTTGTTGACCAAACAGATCACCGTATAGCAAGAACACTTTTACACTGAATATTAAAAGACAAGCAAAAATGTCTATAAAAAACTGTTGGTAATTTCAAAAGGGTGACTTTAAAAGGTTCAAGATGTACTCTATGCTCACTCTTACCTTTGGAGAATTTCCAGGCGCTTCCTCTGTGGAGATTTTTAAAAAAAAGGCGAAAAAGGAAGAATTAAAACACAAATCCAGGTTCTAATAGAATTACTGATAAGTCAATTTGCTTTGGTGAATTATATGGATTCTGTTAGTAGTATGCAACAATGTTGCACTGTTGATTCATGGCTGAAATGAGCAAAGTGCAAATCTACAGCCAGAAAGTCTCCAAGGCAGAATCATTCTGGTTTTTAATTTAACCATTATTTTTTAATAATAATGTGGGTTTCTATAAAATTTCAAGTACCCATTCCCCTGAGCTGCCAATATCAGCAGGAAAGACTGCCTTTGAGAAAGATCCTGCTAGGATCAAAACATCTTAAGATTCTTATCTTTCTATAGCTTCTGTACTGGTTTTAATTCTGAAGCAGGTCCTAGTACTCAGTGCTTTGCCCGATGCCTGATGAAAAAACATCAGGCAGCTCGGGCAGGATTCGAACCCGCGACTCCCGCTTTCTACTGCAGGCGTCTTAGCCGCATGTCCACCGAGCTGGTGGAGGTCATGTAGCGGATTCAGGTCCTTTGGGTGCCAATCCGTAGGATCCTCAGACTCACCCGGAGGTCCGATGGTCAGGGTGACACTGAGACCGGCATCCTTGATCATGTTGATGATGTCCTTGTGGTGCATGCTCAGGATGTCTACCTTGTTGACGGCTATTAGGCGGTCGCCCACCTTGACCTGGCCACTGCGTTCCGTAGGGCTGCCCTCAATGATCCGACCTGTCAACAGAGAGGACAACGTCAGAAATTCAGGCGAGGGATTGGCATTAGACCGAGAGTAACACACAACTGTTACAAACTACTTACTGATGTAGCATGACCAATGACCATGGCCACATGAAAAGCCGCGCACAATCGTATTGTGAATACACTCAAGCTTCTTACGGTGAACTGGACTACAAATACACCGGAGAGAGGGACAACTCACCGATCTTGGAGCCGGAGGAGAGAGTGGAGGAGAGGATGACCAGACCAAAGCCCTCGTTGGCTCGGCGGTGAATGGTCACGTCGTAGGGGAAGGTGACGGGTGCTGAGGTGGTGGTAGGGCTTCTTGGAGCCTGGGGGTCCGAGTACAGACGTCGGTCAACTGGAGCCGGACCAACTGCAACAAAAAAATCAAAAAGCGCAACGACATAGAAGTTGAGAACAAAAATCCATTGAAAATGACTATGGATTAACCTTCAGGACTGATCTGCATTGCATAATGCCTATGGCTAGGGCTATGGATCGGCAAGCTTAGCTTCTTTTGTACAAAGAATCTTTAGAGCCTGTGCTTAGGCTATGGCTTTAGGTCTTTCACTCCAACTGTTATCCAACAGCTGAAGTGATATACAAAAATGTTGCAAACTGCTTACTGACTAAAATTACCAAAACGCAAATCTCAAAATTTAGTGGGCCTGACGTTTCGATCCTAGCAGGACTTCTCCAAAAAAAACTTAAAAGTGTCAAATGAATGTTTCATCCCAGCCAAAGTGCCTCTGTGCTGTTCAATGCCTCTACCAAGATACATGTATGTGAAATAATAATGGGTTATTTTGCCTTTGAGAAAGGTCCTGCTAGGATTGAAATGTCAGGCCCTACACATCTTCAAGAATTTCAAAGCTAGCTTTTCCTTACCTTTTTTGTAAATATGGAAAGGAAAATTTAAGGGAATTAAAGGGAATTTTAAATAGGGAAAAAAAAAATTTAAAAAAAATAATAATTTCAATTTTCTTAAATGCTTACATGGCCAAGATGAGTTTCAATGTATTTGATACAGATGACAATAAACATTCAATTCAATTCAATTCAAAACTGAGTGAGTGGCCGCTACTCACCCGGGTGACTTGTGGAGACTTTCCTACGGATTCCGAGGGAGACGCTGCCTGTCTGGGAAGCCTTGACCATCTGATTGACCACCTCCTGGTGGGAGGAGCCCATGACCGACTGACCGTCGATGTACAGCAGCTCGTCTCCAGTCACTAGCCGACCGTCCAGGTCAGCCGCACCGTTGGGAACGATGTTGCCGATGGCAACCTGCCGGCAAGACACAACAATCATAATGTTTGGGATGGCTTGAATGTATAAAAAAAAAAAAAAAATATATATTACAGGCCCCAAAACTAGTAACTCGGCCTTCTTGTACCTCCTCCAGGATTTCTATTGGCCTTGGTGCTCCGCCAACTGGCCTTTGTGCACTATTTTGCTTCATTCAAGGCCAAAGTGGCCTTGACCTCACATACACAATAAAAACTGACAGGAACCCTTGGCCAGGTCTCACCTGGGAATGCTCCTCGCGACCACCCACTATCCGGAAGCCGAAGCCGTTGTCCATCTTCTTCAGGAACACGGTGGTCTCGATGTAGTTGGCCTCCGGGCTGCCCACTGAGGCCCTGGGCACCTGCTTGGCTCTAGAGGGCGGTCTCTGCTCCCGGACTTCGTCCGATTCTGTGGCGGGGAAATCGTCGTTCGATCACCAAATCAATACATCAAGCATACAATACAATCAATGTATCAGTTGCCTGTGGTGATGCGGTACACTCTGAAAGTCCTGATACATTTCATTCCAGAGATTTTATGGAAACTAGCCAAGGCAATCTGACTGGACTGGGACATGAGCCAAGGCCTCTGGTTTTATTTGTGATAAGTGCTACACGAGAAAGTGAATGTACATGTACCAACAAATCAACCACTGTACTAGGAACCAAACTGGAATGACTGGGGTCCTAAGGGGCCCTGCCACCAATGACCAGGTGCCCATGTCTGCTGGCACTCAGCAGGAACATCAGACTTTGACATCTGAGAGTGACTTCCACTTAGCAAGCAGCTTTAAATTACCTTGGGAAGCCTCTAACCAGTGACTGTAGCCACCTCTCATAGACTTGTGTATCATTTGAAGCCATATCCAATCAATCCAGACAGAGGCTCCAGCAGGTCCATTCAAGTGTGCCTCAGGGTCTGTCTGGATTCACTGGCTGCGGCTTCAAATTACACATGGTGTATGGAAGCCTCTTAGCTAGCCACTGCTGCCAACTCTCATAGACTTGTGTATCATTTGAAGCCATATCCAATCAATCCAGACAGAGGCTCCAGCAGGTCCATTCAAGTGTGCTCAGGGTCTGTCTGGATTCACTGGCTGCGGCTTCAAATTACACATGGTGTATGGAAGCCTCTTAGCTAGCCACTGCTGCCAACTCTCATAGACTTGTGTATCATTTGAAGCCATATCCAATCAATCCAGACAGGGGCTCCAGCAGGTCCATTCAAGTGTGCTCAGGGTCTGTCTGGATTCACTGGCTGCGGCTTCAAATTACACATGGTGTACGAAAGCCTCTTTGCCAGCCACTGCTGCCAACTCTCATAGACTTGCATGTTAATTTGTTCAGCCGCAGCCATTGATAATACGTACTGTTGACTGGCGAGGTGCTGCCATGCGGCTTTGGGGTCCTGCTCCGAGGTCCGTTACTGACCTCCCCGCCGGCTCGCGACCTCCGACCCTCCTGACCCCGGCCGTCCTCAGGATGATGAGCCCGCTGGTCCCTCCTCAGCGACCGCGTCCCGTTCTCAATGGGAGGCGGGTGGCCGTTGCCTGCTCGACGGTCCACGGCGGGCGACTTGGCCGGGGGTGGGTGCCGGTCGTCCCTGGGCCCGTGGTGGCCGGGCGGTTGGTCCTGGTCGTACTTGGGTGTCCGTGAACGGTCGGGCCTGGGTCCGCCACCGGCGCCGCGACGACGCTCTAGGCTACGGGTCTCGTAGTCCGGCCGGTCCGAGTCCGGCCTCCGATGATGGTGGTGCTGGTCTGGGTCCCTGTTCGGCCGGCGCTCCAGCGTGCGCCGGTCAGTCTGGGATGGACGGCCTCGAGCCTCGGCTGACCGCTGGTCGCTGTTGGGTCTCCGCTCGCCGCCGTCCTGCTCCGGGTGGGGATGGTGGGGGTCGGCGTGCCGTCCGTGGGAGGATGGCCCATTCTCACGGCCGCCGCTGCTGTCGTTGGGCGCCCTCTGCTGGTGGCGCTGCTCACGATCGCCTCTGTCCTTGTCGGCATGACCCCTCTCCCGGCTGTCCTCCTGCTTGACGGTCCGGGGGCTCTTACGTCCCCGACCACGCTTAGGGTGCCTCATGTCGTCTTGGGAGTCCGCCTCATCGCTTGAATAACTCTCTCCGTCTGTGGAATTCAGGTTCAATAAATAGATCAATAAATTAATCTTAAAAAGAGAACTCTGGTTTAGCGTGTCAGTGCTCCACCATCTGAACTGATTCAGCCCTTAGGTGGTGGTCTTCCTGAAATAATCAGCAACATGTTGGGCTGCCAGTCAGAAGCATCAGCTACCGGTATCTCTGACTCAAGTCTCCACTGGTCAAGTCAAAAAATGTTGCGCCATGTTAAAACAGATGACAAGAAAATCAACAGGATTTACAGTGGAGGCAGCTGAGATATCCCTGCAGTAATCTCTTCAAGACAACGGCAAATGCTTCATCAGCATTTCTGCAGGCACTGTGTGCTTCAAGGTGTCCTTAGGACGAGTGCTTCCAAGTGTGTCAAGGTTATCAGGGGTCGATGTGCTCATGAAGCCAAGGAAGTACACTCATTTCAAGCACACCATCAATTGTTCAGAGACTTCTGCCCTGAGTAAGTGTTTCAGAGAAAAGCTCCTTCTCTTTCCGCCCACAAAGGTCGAGCGAGGAACACTCAATAGACCAGCCACAATACCTACAACCACTGGGCCACTCCAGTGCCTCTCCTGCCAGTGCGCAGTGCTGACTGCTGTTACACTGCAAATAGGACAACTCAATGCAGGCACCTTACCACCTGCTACTGAAATAACTCCCAGAGTGAATGAACCTGGAATGTATACACATAGCTGTATACCCTTGAGGAGCCCTTTTTATGTTTTTTTTTTTTTTAGATTCATGCCACCATGGATTAACCTCAAAGACCCTCTGCATAGCCCTCAGCCCAGACAGAGGGCAACAGTCAATGAATATTCCATCTGTCTGAACACTCTACGGAAAAGACTTCAACATAGGGTGGCCAGGGAGGGGTCCGCTCACCAGACTTAGCTCACTCACATATAAACCAATGACCCTTCTGAGGTCCGGCATCAGACTGAAAATCAAGCCGGACACAGGGACTATACACAACACAAGCAGCATTTTCATTGTAGGCTCTGTTATGATAAGTCTTGGGCATAGGCAACTATAAAATAACCTTGCCAGTTGTGGCCTGTCTGCAACAGGAGATTGTTTAGGTAACCAAGATCTAAGACTGTTTACACTACAGCCCAGCAAGACTAACAGCACATCTTTTGAGTAGCGGGGACTGGAAATAAACATGAGAGAGAGCTGACTTCTTGAAAACAGGTTGTCTGGCCCCATCGTTAGCTGTCCTACTGCTGTTTCATGTCCACTTGAATGGAGCATGTATCAGGCAAACAGATGGCCGGGACAAACCGCTAGAAGTAATCATGAAACAGTGAAGAACTGATCAATCTTGACACAGTTTCCATCTGAACAAAGGTGCTGCTTGTTCCATCGAATGCTAAACTTGGACTTGGTTCTCTGGAACTCCAGACAAGTTGAGAGGAATTCTTGAAAGATTGAGGAAGGGCATTTGGTTCAACAAATAAGCAAGCATCTAACCTGAAGCATAACATGTTAAGGATTTGACGTGAATGATACTTTCCATGTACATGAGTAAGAACGCTATCATTTTATAAAAGAATAAAGTGTGGTAGCTACTGTGGCATTTATCTCTATCTGAGTTTGTCAGAGATAATCCATCATGCCCTATCTCAGGAAATCTAAAACATCAGAAGGAGTGACAACTGACAAGGATATCATCCAGTTCAAGCCCAATATTAATGTCCCAATCACAAATATATATAATCCATCCCCCCACCTACCAAATAAAAACCCAAAAAGGAAAATGTTGCACCATCTTGCCTGTAGACAGAAGCCATAACTTTGTCGGCATTTTCACAAACAGGCAAATCTAATCAAAAAAATACTAGCTCTCACCATTTTCTGCCTTTTTTTTATTACATTATCATACTAAATCTACATGTATAGTAGTGTCCTTCAAAGTTGTAAACCTGTAAGGTGTACAATTTGCAAATTGCATGTAGGGCCTACTTTAATTACTAACAAATGCATTTTTTAAAGAATTCTTCAAACTTTCAAATTTAAAGTGCTCACCATTTTCAATATGCATCTTTTTGCTGCTTGGATAAATTTGCCTGCACATGGAAACATCCAACGAATTAATTACCCCTTTTTTTCTTTCTTTTACCTTTGAGAGGTCCGTTGCTGACTGGTCGCTGGTCCTCACCGTCTGTCTCCTCTGGTGGCCTGAACTCCTGGAGACTTGGTGCTGTCTTGTCCCTGGGTTCAGGCGTCTTTGGCTGCGAGGAAAACGCGGAAAAAACGACGCCGAGTTTAAACCAGCAGTCAGTACAATGCACAGCAGCTTTGCCAAAAAAAACTTTAAAAATTCAAATCCCAGATCCGGGGAAAGGGAGTAAAATGACACTGCTGTCGGTGAGGGATTTCTTCAAGGATGAGATGAGGATATGAGATCATGGATTGTTTGCAGAGCAATCAAGACTGGGGCTGGGGATAAGAACCAACTGTTGAGCCGCAGACAATCCCAAACTTGTTGGGGGTTAGGATGCAGGCAAGATCAGTCGTTCTCAGATATTGAGAGGGGGTGTGGGGGAAGGGGGCCAGCAAAGTGTAAACAAATGGGTGGTGGTGTTTGGTTACCAGTGAACTATGGAGGGCAAGTTACTTGTTATTGTGAAGACTGAGGTGTTGTTAGGGATTTAATGGAGGCTAGCCAGGACTTACAACCTTCCTGAAAGACACGCAAGCAGATTACATTCCTGAGCCATGCATTGAAAATAATGTTTCATATTTCTTTCTCTTTGGAAGTTCAAGTTCTCTCAGTGATTTCTTAGAACAACCTACATCTCGTTTCTCGAGGTATGTGGACTGATAAGATAGTTGCTTAAAGATGACACCAGTCGATAATTTGGATACAAATTCTGGGTAAAAGATACAAGTGGAATGTGCAGTTTTCAAAGTCAGTATGGGGGGAAAAAATTCAAGAAATGGTGATCTTACAAATATATTTTGAATGGTTTGAAACCAGAGGTGCCTTCTGTGAGTTCAGCACGTACAGAAATCAACATTCTCAGGAGAAAAGGGGCAAACATGACTCATCATGAAACCAAGATTGCCCTACAAGATCAACTTGAAGGGTAATCTTGGCCGGCAATGTGTTTCTGAGGAACTAGAGGTTGCTATCACTTCAGAGAATTGGAAATGAAATCAGCTCCATACAGAGAATCATTAAAACAAAAACCACAATACATGTACATCCCAGGGTTCTTGGTAACAAAATAAAAAAAGGAAAATAATTAAATTCCCATTCATTACTTATTAGCAGCCGGTCACACTGGGGTCAACAAACTTGTTGTGTGCTTGACCACACTAGGGTCAACAAGGTCAAGTGGTTTACTGGTAGTGCCAGTGGTACATGAAGTGTGCATGTACCACATGTAGTACATTGCATTTTGCTTAGGATGGTAATGTCTAGTCAGATAACCCATGGGTCAAACAACACATTTCTCATGTGGGCGATGGAAATTAAGCACAAATGGGAATGCTGTCTTTGTTGATGCCAATCAACAAATATTCCCTCAACAAATATGAGAGATATAAAACCCATACAAATGAAAAGAGCCTCAGACTCACAGATAAAAAATTGTGATCCCACAATAGTCTCACGGGGCCTGAGAAATTCAGGAAGACTTTGACCAGATATCTTTTCAGTGTGGTGTGAGACTCATTCCAAGTCTATCTGTACCAAAACAAAACAAGATTCCTGGGGTCTCCCTTGGGAAATCGCCTCAAAATGGCAGGGAGGTTTTAACAGAAACTGAATGAAATATAACACGCCCCTTTACAACTTAGTACCCAGTTACAACACGAGGGATGCAGACCAAACAATCACCACGGTGACAGTGTGACAATTGTTGTCTGCATTTGGACAGAAACCAGCTTCAGTTGGGCCCACGCATTTTACCCAGAGGCATGTCTGGTGTATGGCAGACCCTTATTTCAATCTTTAACAAAAACACGCCTCCATGTTCAATACTTCATACATACTCAAAAATTGAGAGGGGCATGGTACAGTATTTCCAGTACCCCTGGGACCTTTCTCAAGGGCAGAATACATGTACATGTACATCATGGTCTTGAGGAAGGTCCCCCGGGGATGAAACATTGGGCCTTTCTCCATTAGGAGAGAATACGTTCTGGTTTCGCCTCGAGAGAAGGCTCGCCCGCTGGAATCAAAATATCTAGGCCTTCGTAATTTTTGAATTATTGATTCTCGATTTCTCAAATCTTTCGGACTTTGAGAATGGTTGTGTTAGGATCAAAACATCATGATTTCTTAATTTTTGAATTTTGAAATATCGATTATCCAATCTAAATCTGTCTCCCATTGTGAATGGTTCTACCTGGTTTGTAGCATCAAGCCAACAAGGCATCCCATTTTGTTCTTTTCAGATCTCTATCCAGTCCATTTATTATGTCTCGATGAAAGATAGGGCTGACAAAGTCTGCTACAGGCTTTCGTTACTGCTGCTCTTGAAATATAAGTGTCCTCAAGAAGTTTATTTTCAGGAATTTGCTGGCGTTGTTGTTTAAAACAAGTCCTACTTGCATACCAGCAACAGATTCACATACCAGGGAGAGGTTTTTTTTTCTATTTGCCAGCAGGTGTTGAATGTCAGTCCACAGTTATTATTTGCATTTTTCTGCCTGCACCTCTTGGCAGAGTTGATAAGAAGATGCCATACAATAGAGAACCCCCACCCCCACACACACAAATAAAAGAAGAGAGAGGATTGACGAAAGGAAAGCTGAATCCTGGGAACTCCTGGGGAGAGGGCGAGCTAGAGAGCGAAGGACCGAGGTGTAGTTTCTGGCAAGAGTCAGTGTGGGTCAGCAGGCTGGATGCTGGGTGCAGCCCAGGCCAGCTTTGAAGCATCACGCTGCTTCTAATTTACAGACCTGGTATTGAATACACAGAGGGGCGTGGTACGCGCAACTGTGTTTACAACGCGATAAACATTTGACTATTTGGCGACATTTCAGCAGCAGAGGCGAGATGGTGATGGGGAGGGGAGGGAAGGGAGGGGAGAGGACGTGACGGGAGGGAAGGGGAGGGGACGGGAGTATCGGGTATGCAATCTTTTTTCCCTCATTTTCATATCTTCCTTTGAAATGCGACATATCATGCGCATATATGGAGTTCTGAGGAGCCCTCGATGCCAGGCAACAAGACAACTTAATGTCTGGTAATTTATATGCGCCAAATCTTGGCATTCAGCCATCCCTCGGGGTTTTAATGACTTAGTCAGAAAGGATGTTCATGTACATGGACTTGAAGAAGGGAAACATTTCACAAGGTCAAAGAACTGGTAGATACACTTTATGTCCACTCAACCTTTCCATTCCCTCCCCTCAAATAAAAGTCACTCTTTGCTGTCATTTTTCAAGATACAGTGCTAAGTGCTGACTTTCTTTGAAATGAAATACCGGTACCCAAGTAAAGAAAAGCATAAAGAGACAAAGCTAAAAATTACTGAAAATGATAAAAACAACATTTGGGCTTGGAAGGAAAATACATGACGACCACTGATCATCCGATGAGGAAGTGAAAGTTCAATGTTGGCCCTGAATTTATTTTAATGAGAGGAGTGAAGGATGTGAAGGGAGGAATTAGGGTGGAATGGAAGTCAAATAAACTCTTGGTATCGATGAAATCAAAACTGTCTTGTTTTGCTTTCTGACCCCCTACAAGATATCAGGCAAACAAAAAGTGATGGAGGCATTGTGTTGCTACCAGGCCATGTACAGTGTACATGTACATGTATGTACTACACTGTAGACCTGAAGCCAGTAAATTTTACTTAGTTATACGGACTTATACCTCAATTCAACAACCTTTTTGAGACAGGGAAAATGCAGTCTCGTTTGATTTCATCTCAAGGGAGGTGACTTCCTCCTGAGAAACAAGAGAGCTCAATGCCTAATCCAATGCCCTCATGTCATCTTTTACACACTGATAGCTTATCAATGAATCCCAAACCTATAAACACAGATCCAATGACTGTATTTCCACAAAGATTCTTGTTTTTTCAATTGTTCCACAGGAAATACCGGTGCCAGTACAGAGAGTTCCCCAAAGTATCAGATTTTAAGGAGGATTTTCCAAGTTGGTTTCCTCATGGCATTTCAGTGCCTCTTTCAGCCAGCAGGAGTCCCTGAATGTATATTTTCAGAGGCCACACAAAACAGATATCTTGCCAGCCTGTTCATGAAGCAGTGAATGATTTTGGAAAGCAACAATCGCACAACGATCTCCCAACAGAAATCAGTACCACTTCATGTTGCTTGCTGTTTCCAAGAATACTTTTGCACTGCATATTAAAAGACAGGCGAAAAACACTGTCTTGAAAAAATATTACCTTCGTTAAAAGTGAAAAAATGCAAAGAAAACTTTGACTGGACCGGTCCAGTCAAAGTTTTCTTTGCCAATTTTTCAATTTGCTCAAAAGTTCCCAGTCAGTTTTTCCTTTGTTTGTTTGACTGTAAAAGTTTATAGATAAACGATGTGTTACATACGGTACTGACTGAGCATGTACACAGGTTCTGTACCAGCTGACAGTGACACAATGTTGTTAGTAAACAAAGGTCCCTTATCCCATCCGAGCTGCCTGGTTTTGGGGAGTTTTTTTTTTGGGGGGGGAGGGGCCAAGCAGACAAAGCAAAGAGGCACAGTGCTACTGTAACTGCATGTCAGGAACTGGAGGGACAACCCCTCATTGGACTCCATCTGACTGAAAAGAACCAATGTTCCCAATTAAACACTGACGTTTACAACCAGCAAGATTCTAGAAGCAAATTCAGTCTGTGAAACCAAGTCTAAACTGAAGAAAACAAAGCTGCAGACATCTGTGCCAGTGCAGTGCCCCAAATAGGCAAAAGACACAATGCGGTTTTGCACAAGTGTAGGAATGCACTATAACCATGTGGTTCATGCATCACATATTGTTTATACATAGAGTAACCCAGACTACCGTATTTTTTTCTTTAGTTTAGCCGGGTTTTAACACAAACAAGGCATCACAAAATGCTATAAAAAGGGTTCCCAGCAGTGTCTCCAAATGTGCAATGTTGAAATAAATGTAAGTGCTCAGTGATTTATTTGAGGGTGGGATTAGCGGCGGGGGAAAGTTGGAGAAAGCCAAAAAAAAAAAAAAAAAAGAGAGAAGGGAAAACAGACTCACCGTCTTGACTTGCTTGATCTTGCTGAGACTGCGGACTGGCTTCAACATACCTGCCAAGAATTTAGGATCCAGTTTAATGTTGGCCATGGTCCACTCCCGGGGTACACCCGCATATTTCACCAACCAATACACCTCTCCACACCACCACAATAATGCATCAGCAGGATTTATGGGGTAGTCAATAAGGCCAGGGGTGTATCCGGGAGGAGGGGGGGGAGGAAAGTCACTCAAGACCTAGGGGAGGAGACCCCGAATTGAGGGTGGAGGGATCCCCCTTCTGTGGGTAACCCAATGCTCAGGCACCTTGGGCACCCAGGCTGGGGTTAAATTGGGAGGGCAGAGAGGGAAGGCTGCCCATGCATAGGCACAGCACACCCAGGGAATATAGAGAGAGACAGAGAAAGTGGGGAACTTGGTTGACTGGGGAGCAATCGATTGCCAAGCTCTAAACAAGTGAGTGAGTTGCTCCACCAAGAGGCTACATGTACATATGTGGATCCAACTCCAGTGGAGTGTGTGCTACCCTGTGCTGGTCTGAAGACAACCAGGCACAGTTTGAGACAGGCCTGCATGTGCAGCAGTGGGCAGAACTCATCTGTGCAGCCTTGATATGTGGCCGTGGGCCTTGGAGTACTGCCTGTGGCCATGCAGTGTCTAATCCTTGTTTCTTGTCCCACCAAACTGCTAATGTGAGCCGTGTTGACATTTTTTTTTTACACGATCACTTCGGGTGGTTATCAATTGCTAAGGGATTTCTGGAATTCATTTGGAAGTGAACTGCTGGCTTTATGTTACTGTTTTTGGATAGCTCCTGTTTCAAACAAGATGAAGTTCAATTTCAAAGCGAGGCTCTTTACCATCACAGGCACAAGTAAATGTCTACCACATTCACTCTAGGCTGGAGAACATAAACGCTATACTCTCTGAGCCTTCCTCTCAAAAAAAAAAAAAAAAACGCCTTTGAGAAAGGTCCTGCTAGGATCGAAACTTCAGGCCCACTAAATTTTGAGATTTGCATTTTGGTAATTTTAGTCAGTAAACAGTTTGCAACATTTGAGTATATCAATTTAAGTAAAAATACTCTCACCAACTGCCGTTAATAAAGAAAAAAAACTGTTGCGCAAATGTCAACAATTTAGGCCTGCTGTGGTGATCCTAGCAGGACCTTTCTCAGAGGCTGAAAGGTCCTGCTAGGATCAAAATAGTAGGCCTTCTAAAATGTTGATTTCGGTCATTTAATACATGTGTACACTGTACATATATGTGTCAGCAAGCAGTTTACTGTTACTCATGAGAATGATGTACATGTACACCATGCAGGCCATCCTGGTCAGAATGACTGCAGTTTGGTGACAGAGTTGTAATGTCAGGTCACCAGGGGTCAAGTAGGACTCTCTGTTCTGCACGTACATGTACATATGCAACTTACAGGCAGTCTACTGCAAGATTGCCTTCAATTGAATCAGCCATGATTTTTACGACCAGCCTTCCGTACAATTTGGCCGTCTAATAATGGGAAGCATCCAAACTTGAAGAACAAGGGTGTCAGCATTTACTGGTTCTCAATACTGAGCAGGGTTTGACCTTGAGCATTTAGGCTTTTTTTCTTCAAATTAGCCTACCAGGCAGCCAGGCCATCAGATTTATGTACATATGTAATCACTTTGCACAAGGCCACTTTTAAGTGCCGGCCAGTTCAGAAATGGCCTTCAACTTGCCCACAACGATGTTAAGTGCCATTTGGCCACAGGGCCACTGCTCAATTCAAACCCCTTTCTGAACTCTCACACACTTTCAACTTGTTTTCCATCACACTTGGTTATAAACATGGCTTGTACTGTTAGTGTTACTGTAGCACTGAAACAGGACTGAAAAAAGCCAGCCAGATATCCCTCTGTCTAAAACCACCGCCCTGACAGTGACATGATCCAGTGAGTTTGTCTGAAACAAGTTTTGACATAAAGCAGTTTCGACAGAATGTTGTCCTGTATCAAATGGAAGGTGTGTAACCCTGAAAGACTGGCAAACCCATTCACACAATTGGATTGCCTGTCACACTTTCTTCCTAACGTTTTCAATCATCAGAAATGATTGTTCTTAGGGGGATCCAAATTCAATTGGTGTCATTTGGACCTTTCAGTGGCAGGGATGACCCTAAGCCTGTAGACCTGAAAGCACAAATTACCACAACAGTGCTTCATTTACAGAGTCTCACGATGACATAACATTGAAAATGGGAATCATCGGTTTTGTAGAAGAAGAAAAACACCTGAAGTTGGTGAATATTAAAATTGATTATTGGACACTGTTGCATTTCAATCAACTCTGGATAACTGTTTACATGCAATGTACACATAGATGCACTGTACCTCAGTCCTGATATTTCTATTTTAGAACTACTGTACATTGTGCATGAAAGAAACTTGCCTCAGGACAGACAGACAAACAGCCCTTCATTCAAAACTGCTGGTTCATGTACAGTACATGTACACATACTGTACTATTGGCTACCAAGACTGGTGAGTGTAACTGGACCATGTGCCAGTCATACACATACAGGAGTACTCCACTATGACGCTAGGCATTTTATGAAATATGGGGGCCGGCTCTGCTTTCTGACCTCAAGGAGGAGTGGTGGGCTACCACTGCATGCCAGGGCAACCATTGAGATGCTACCAGGGCTGGGTGTGACCCCAGCCCATTGACCTTTCACAGTCTGACCTCTGAGACAATTGGCGAGGGGAATGAGTTTGATGGGTTAGTGTGGGGGCGTCAAAATATGCCCTACTCAGCAGTAAGAGTGTTCACAGTGATGAGGGCATTTGGGTTGAGGCCTTTTCTACATTCATGGGCTTTGGCTTGAAATAACACACAAGTGTGTGGAAGATGCTATAAGCTTCAGGTAATTCCCATAGACTGGTGCATTATTTCCAGCCGCAGTCAACCATTTATGAACACAGCCTTAGGCTCTTTGCTGCACAAATTCAGAGCTGATGAGAGATACGTGTACAGTACAGCACCAGTCATTCTCTTACAAGTGGCTGTTGGCTTTCTCAGATCGAGTTTAGTATAGTCAAATGAGTTTAACACAAAACAATTGAGAGTTGGATTGCATAATGTACAGTACAGTATCATGGCTACTGTTCATGTACATGTACACTGCAAAGCAACACCATTCATTTAGACATACAGTACAGTACTCTACATCTGTGTTAAGTGCATGTGTAGTTGTGTGATAAATGCATATACTGAACATCTACAATCTCTGAAAAGCTCTCGCATAAAGCAAATCAGATCTGCCTATCACATGACACACAAGCTTTGACATTGATTGATTGAAATTCAAATATGAATTCCACTGGCTTTACCCCAGCCTTTTTGTATGGCAGCAAGAGACTGAAAATGATAGGCGCCAATTTTCTTCAACAGAATACTTGTTTGTTGCATGAACTGAACCGAGTGGCAACTCGCATTCTACCCCTGAGAACGGTGACAATGATCTGGATTTTGACAGTGACAATGGTCTACATTTTGATGGTTACAATGGTTTAGATTTTGACAGTGACAATAGTCTAGATTTTGACAAGTTCAATAGTCCAACTTTTACACAGACATGAACTATTCCACTTAAAGTCGACAATTTCTGTTTTCCTACACTGTACATGCACCAAAACCCCTGACCCACTTCTTCAGCTCACTTCTACTCTGGACATTTCCATTTTCCTTCCACATTTTGTTCAGCCCCATGTCACCCTTGCACACCACACAAGGCATGAAATATGGGGTCAGAGGTCAGGGGTCAGACAGCCACCAGTAATGGCCACCAGCCTGCTACGTGCAGTGATAAAGGGGTCCTGCTCCTGTGCTGCGTGAAGATAGCACTGAGATAGCAATGAGACAAACTCCAGTCTTTATTGGAAAGCCTGATGGCATGCCCAGGGCCACTGAGGTCAGGTTGATTGCGTTCCTACCGACTGCTATAATATACACACAGCCGTAAATCATAGACACCCAACCCTGGACAAACTAAATAAACACAAAAACCAATTTCTCTCCCATACTCCATACACAAGGCCAATGCTAGCCAGCGTGATATGAAAACACAAGTTTTCTCCATTTTCCATCATGAATACAGATAGTATATAACTGATATATGGTAGGGAAAGAAGCAATATCCATCCACTTCTGCTTACAGCTGTTTTTTGTTTATGGTGCAGTACAACTGTTCCAATGATTGTTTCTTTTTGTAAGAAGAAAGCAGATGAAATTATTGGTTTTGTTGAAATAAATGAACAAGCCAAGAACGTGTATTGCAGCATCCCATTAAGTCCAACCTCTAACTACTGAATATGAATCTGTGGTAATTTGAAAAATTGGCAAAGAAAACTTTGACTGGACCAGGACTTGAACCCGAGACCTCTGGATTAACGTACCAGTGCTCTTCCATCTGAGCTATCCAGCCCTTAGATGGTGGCCTTCCCAATTGTTCTATAAGTTTGTTACACATTATGGATGCTGGCAAGGTTCTTGTTCCCGAGCCAAAATAAGAAAGTTTGAGAAATCTTTCCACAACTTTCCCAGGCCCAAAACCTGCCCTTTCAAAATGGTTCAAGCCTGAAATCAGGCCAGCGAGTGATTTAGAATGGTGCAAGAAACCCAGACAAGAGTCGTAATGAGACCTGATTGCTTAGCAATGCCTTTGCGCAAACCATTAGACAACACTGTGCACAGACTGTGCTCTGACAACAATGCTATTCAAAACGCTTCCAGAAAGGTTACAGCTATACAGGACATGGGGGATTGCAATTGAAGGATGTTTTCACCTCTTGCCACTTACAAAGGAAATCTGCATCAGGCCCTGCTGATATTCTATCAGGAGTTCCAAATATGAGCCACTGACAAAAGGACGATGACCGTGTGCACATTCAGATAACCTCAGTGTTTAAATAGTGTACATGATATCCACATCATCTTGGTGGCAATGACCAGAATTATGGCCATAACAACATGACTTGGAGAGGGAAGCATATGGTTGAACACTGTGGCGTGAGGATCGAATCCTGTCACAGTTCCTAACAAATGAGCGACGTTCTTAGAACGTAACCATAAATAGTCAAATGTAGTGACAGTGTGGTCTGCAGTTGCCCATCTTCTTCTTGTGGAGTGGCAACACTACTCCCAATCAGTGCTGCACAATAGAACCTAGGCCAGGGGATCAAGGCATCGAGTGTGGACGAGTCTTCAAACTCCAGGGGCAGGCAAGAAGAAGCTCCAACTGCCCGCTAACTCAACATTGCAGGTCTGCACCATTGTCAAGAGACTGCTAGATTCTAACCCTCATCGGTGCTCAAATATGTTGTAGAGAAACGTTCTCCACAATCCAGCGATTACCACAACACATTGGTTTTTTTTAAAGCATCGATGACAGTTGGAATACAGAAGTCTCTAGGGACCAATATCATAAAGTCGCTTAAGCGCCAAAATCTGCTGAAGCACAAAATGTCATGATTCATAGGATCACCTTGCCAACCCACACGCCACTTTTGTTGCATGCTTAGTAAAAAAAAGAAAAGAATGGTATACAAGTCAAAAGCATGTGACATTGCATTGCTATGTGGCTTGTCATCCTATTCACACAAAGAAGACTTTTCCTGCTTAGCAGATTTTCACGCTTAAGCGGCTCTATGAAATTGGGTCCTGATGATGGGTAAAGTACACACTGCCCCGAATCTTGAGTTCAGAAATCTGAATCAACACTAATAGTGTAATTGAAGCAAGCAAAGGCCAGCGTATCCACCGATCCCGGCCTGGACTTTGTGACTCACCTCCTCGCTGCACCACAATGGTGGTCTCCTGCCCATGGGGGCATTCCTTCAGCTTGTTCACCACCACGTTGTGGGCCAAGTCCCGGATGTACTCCTCGTTGATCTCCACCAGAATGTCGCCCTCTCTCAGCGTCTTGCAGCGCTGAGGGGCCAAGATCTGCTTCACCTGCACCGGAGAGTAACAAAAAATGCCAAAATCTCAAAAATATGAGAGGGGTCTGACTTTTTTATTCTAGCAAAGACCACAGAGTCGTATGATTGTGGACCGTTTTTGCCTTGGTTACAACTGCGTTGTGAACTGTAATCACAAAGCTTGAGACAATCCCAATAACCTCATGCATTGCTGTGGCAAATTGGCGGTAGGATCTTTAAGTCTCCAAATTTTGTGGGCCTGACGTTTTGATCCTAGCAGGACCTTTCTCAAAGGCTTTCTCTGCCTTTGAGAAAGGTCCTGCCAGGATCGAAACGTCAGGCCCACTAAATTTTGAGATTTGCATTTTGGTAATTTTAGTCAGTAAGCAGTTTGCAACATTTTTGTATATCACTCTAGGATATTTAAGTATGCAACTTCACAAACATGCACAGGCCATGACTGTTTGACCCCAGCAGGTCACTTCTCACAGGCAGGATGACCCTGTTTGTGGAAAAACCTGCTTGAATCAAAACACAGTGATCTCTGAATTTTGCTGATTTGCATTTTGGTCATTTGAATCAGCGACGTGTTTTGTTTATGGTGCAGCACAATGGTTCCAATGATTGTTTCCTTTTGTAAGAAGAAAGCGGATGAAATTGGTTTTGTTGAAATATAATGAACCAGCCAAGAACGTGTATTGCAGCATCCTATTAAGTCCAACCTCTAACTACTGAATATGAATGGGATGACTTCTGATGGATCGTAAGGCTTTGTGATATCCAGTACTCTACCTACCGTCTTTCCACGTTGCAAATATGTTGTTAATTGACTGTGGAGGGAGAAACTGAAGTGAGAAACCAAAGTGCTCACCTTCTGTCCGTAGGGGCTGTCGGCCACCGTGAAGCCAAAGCCCTGGTTGCCCTTGACAAACTGGATGGCGTGGATCTCAGGCTGAGTGCTGGAGGGCGACTCACTCTGGTGCTCGCTGGACACGCTGCCCTGCCCGCTGCCCTGCCGGCTGCCCTGCCTGCTGCCCTCCGCCGAGGGAAGGAGCAAGGAGTCCGGCTTGAGGCCCAGGGAGGAGAGGGTGGGCGTCTTGGCCCGGGGCGAGCCGGAGGCCTCAGCCGGCCGGCCACGGCCCGCCGGAGAGGAGAGGTCGGGCAGGGACTTGGCGTGATTGCTGTCCCGGGACAGGGTGGTGTCGCCGTTGTTGTTGTTGCTGCTGCGATGGGCCCGGGGGTGGGACGGCAGTGGCGGTCGACCGCTGCTGCCGCTGCTGGTTGGCGAGGCCGCAGGCGGTGCGCCGTGTCGCTGCCGCTCTTCCTGGCTGGCGTTGATGTTCTTGTAGCTGGGCGGGCCCAGGCTGTTGTGGATTGTCTTCTGCGGTGGAGGGAGGCTGCTGTTGGGCTTGTGGAAGGCTGAGGCGGCAACGGCGGAGGGGGAGGAGGGCGGTGGGATGCCGGCGGGGATGCGGCCCCCCGGGGAGATGGCGTAGGAGGCGATGATGTGCGTATTGGGGTCCTCGGGGTCAAAGAGCAGCGGGTAGCCCCGGCAGACCTCCAGGCTGACTCGCTCACCTGGTACAATGGCCTGGAAGAGGGTGACCACCTGCTGGTGGGTGAAGCCCAGGACTTTGACGGGCTCAGCGTGCCCCTCACCCTTGACAAAGATCAGGACATCACCTACGAACAAATAATCATTGTGCAGACCATTATATGTCTATGGCATAGCTACCAACCTATCTTCAAGGAAATTAGGTATACTTCTGCTAAAAAGGAGGAATCACAGAGTAAACTACTTGCAAGCCAAACATCGGAATTTGTTGTGAAGAGCTTGTAAAAGGCGATAAATTCCCCCCCCCCCAAAAAAAAAAGAGGAATGATTCCTCAAAAATAGGACTGATCGGCAGATATGCTATATAAGTGTCTCTTTTCAGAACCACACATACTCACAAAAGAGAACTTTGCATGGTGTCACTTCAAACCTATTACTCCTATTCTCACCATGCAAACCTTCAAATCACATTTGGTGTCTGACAGGCTGTGTAAGGTTGAAAGGTAATTGCTGAAAATTGCGCAAACTTGGAAGAAGTGCATGTGCTCAGGATGGACAACCAGGATGTAAAGTAGCTGCCATCCCAGTGTGTTGCAAATTCACAATAGCACACATCTAGGTAAGAGTATACATCCTCAAGCCTTGCTCGAGCAATTTGCAATAAAGGCACGAGCAATTTTTACCCTAAGAGGAATTGTTCAAATTGAATCTGTTATCAAACTAGGCAGAAGCAATGAGACAACCTGAGTATGCTCTCAGTTTAGGATTCAATGATCAGCTGATGTTATGGCCTAGCTTCATAGACCCTAAAAGAAGATACCCTTTTTCAGACTCATGGTAGCATGGGAGTTGCTATGTCAAATCTTGGCAAGATTTTCTGTGTTATACTAATTTCCAGTGGCTGAGGGGTACGTGTGACACGGACAAAAGTTGTAGACCTGGATACAGCTAAGCTATCAAGTCTTTTCAGAGATTGAAGGGGCCTAGCTTCACAGCACCTAAAAGAAAGGACCCCATTCCTGACGTAAGGTGCCATGGAACTTGCAAATTTGAATCTTTACGAAACTTTCATAGTTTTCTAATTTTCAGTGGCATACACATATGTATGAAGCGGACAACATTGCCAACGGGAATAAAGCTATTTAGTCTGTTCAAATCCCTGGTAGTTAATGGTTGAATTGCGTCTGACTGGTGCCCCCACCCCGGCAAAGACTTGTTGACTATTAGGGAAGGCCACCATCTAAGGGCTGGATAGCTCAGATGGAAGAGCACCGGTACCTTAATCCAGAGGTCTCGGGTTCAAGTCCCCGGTCCATTCAAAGTTTTCTTTGCCAATTTTTCAATTTGTTCAAAGGATCCCAGTCGGTTTCTCCTTTGTTTGTTTGACAAGTCTGTTCAGAGACAAGTTGGGGTTCCTTCAATAGTCGCTCATCCACCCAATCCCGGTCCACAACAAAAGAAGAAACTCAATCAGCCCCCATCCCTAACCAAGCAGCGGCACCTTATGGCTGTCCCAATCGGGTCTGGCTCCCTGCCTCCCCTCTCCCTTTTCCCCCTTACTCCTCACCCGTCTTCAGCACGGCGTCGGCCTGGGCAGGGCCCCAGGGCAGCACGCTCTTGATCTGCAGGAACTCCTCGCTGTCGTCCCCGCCTACGATGGTGAAGCCGAAGCCTCGATTGCTCTTGGTCAGAACCGTCTTCAACTTCTCTCCCTGCAGCTTGGCTGGGTCGTTGGTGAACATGGCTCGCCATTCTGCATCTTTAATTATTAATGTTTTAAAAATCAAACCAAATGTGACTGGCTCTACAAAAAAGGCAATTAAGTCAGGAAATTTGTTGTTAAGTTATACCCATAGTCAGAAAGAACATGAAATAAGCTTTGTTTTGATGCAGGTTTGACCTCTGTAGCATGTTCCATTCCTGAGATATATTGAAATTCATGTAGTGATAAAAATGCACCTTATGGAGAAATGGCTATTCAAACATTTTACTGGCAGATAAAAGTGGCAAGGTGAAGCTCACAAAATTCTATTTTTGTTTTCATCTTTATTGACGGAAATTAACAGTTCCTCCAACTGATTATGAAAGAGTGGACATCAACTGTATCAAAACTTTAAAAAAAAAAAAAAATCAAAAATTTTAAGGAAAAACACCCCTATTGGTTGGAACAGCCGATTATGCACAAAGGCATGGCGTAACTTTGTTGCAGACTGCCTGCTGAGGAAATCCCGTCAGGTCTTGCAGGATTGGAACCCGCGACTCCTGCTGTCTAGTGCAGATGTCTTATGCATCAAGCAGGGCAAACCCTAGTTGGAGTACAAATCCTTCCCAACTGCTTGCCATTCCATTTAATTCCACCTTGGTCTGCCTGCCACCTTCCCTCTTATGTCAACCATATCTGATGAATGTATACATCTCTTCCTTTCCTATCTGCCTTTGAGAAAGGTCCTTCTAGGATCGAAACTTCAGACCCGCCTAATGTTTGAGATTTGCTTTTTGTTCATTGAAGTCGGTAGGCAGTCTGTATCATTTGAATGTCTTTCAGTCTGACCAGCATTACCAAATGGCTTTTATGAGCAGGTTTTGGTTACCCTAACCTTACCTAAAACCCCACATTACAAGTGTTGTCTATTCCATTTTTTCCATGTAAAGTTTGAGGTCAAGATTGAGACCATGGAGAGGTCTCCCAATCCATGATGCCACTGACTAATCATTGTATCAGGGTACACTCTTAAAGAGGAGAAGCAGGTTACCAGACGTGGTCTTGACTGGGGACGTGGAGTGGTGTTGTCGCGTGGGCGCTGCGTGCCCGTTCTGCTGCACTGTTGCCTGCAGGTCGGGATTGCTGAGGACCCTGGGCGGCGGTGGTGGCTGCTGCTGCGAGGACTGTGATGGGTGCAGCGAGCTCTGGCTGCTCCTGGCTGAGCGGGGCAAGGTGCTCGGGTAGCGGACCTCTGGCTTGTTGGCATCATTGCGCTGTGCCTCCTCCTTGGCATGCAACACTGGATTGGCATACTGGGTCTTCTTGTTGATGTGACTGTGGGAATGGAGGGGGAGGGAGGAGGGAGGGAGGGGGGATGGAGGGGGAAGGAGAGAGCAGGGAGGGGGATGGAGGGGGATGGAGGGAGGAGGGAGGGAGGAGGGAGGGAGGGAGGGAGGAGGGAGGGAGGGAGGAGGGAGGGAGGAGGGAGGGAGGAGGGAGGGAGGAGGGAGGGAGGAGGGAGGGAGGAGGGAGGGAGGAGGGAGGGAGGAGGGAGGGAGGAGGGAGGGAGGAGGGAGGGAGGAGGGAGGGAGGAGGGAGGGAGGGGGGATGGGGAAGGATGGAGGGGAGGGAGGGGGAAGGGGAGGGAGGGAGGATGAAAGGAGGAGGGAGGATGAAGGGAGGGAGGAGGAAGGGAGGGAGGATGAAGGGAGGGAGGAGGGAGGGAGGAGGGAGGAGGGAGGGAACAAGGAGGGAACAAGGAGGGAGCAGGGAGGAGGGTGAGGGAATGAAAGAACCAATGAAGACAGTTTTGCTTTAATAAATATTTCTGTTGGGCATAAGATGCTCACACCATTTTGAAAACAACTGATCTATATCCTCAAGGTAAAACCCTAACTCCACACAAAAGTGAAAAACAAATTTGTAAACTTACTCAATGAAGTAGGTTCCATATTGGGGATCTTCAATTTTTTCCCAACCATAGGGAAGTTCTGTAAACGAAAAAAAGGAGGTGAAATGATAAAAGGGCACAGCACAAGCCAGGGTGGATGGGAAGAAAGAAATAAGGTTGAAAGCGACCAGTGCTATCAAATGTACATAACCCTGGGCACTGTCTACCAGCAGATAACAGAACTGAGCCAAAATGTTCACCCCATGTCCAAAACAAACCCCAATTGCAGGGTACCGGTCACATGAAATCAGTGTCCCTTGCGGTCTGGGCTGGTAACCCAATCCCCGTGTGCCTTATCTCACAGTACCCAATGTCAATGCTGGTTGACCTACAGGCTCTGAGAAATTAGAATGTGGTCAGCCACACACGTGTAATTTGAAGTCAGCCCAGGGAACAAGGCAGAACTCAGCTCTTTCCAAGCTCAACCAAAAAAGAAACTCATTACAAGCCAACTGAAATCAAATACCCCAGACTCCAACATTTTGTTTTTCAGAATAAACTTTCCTGAATTACAAATCCAAAATGCAGAATGGTTTCTCTATGGCACTTTCGTTTTTCGGATTTCAACTCCTGCCACAAGAATTCTTCAAAACATTCGGGCCTATGGAAATGAGATTATCTGGAGGGACATTCTCCCAAGCTAGAGACTAGAAATACTGCAAATGCCATGCAAGGATTAGCAATCAATGCCCATCACAAATCCCACAGCATGCATATTCTAGTATGAGATACTCTTGTACTTCCTGGTTCGCTTCAATCCTAGCCTTCTCAAAAGCCACCGTCTTTGAAATCTCTCAGGATTAGTGTGCATGCTCGTGCATGTACATGGTATGTTATACTGGTCCGGGTTGCAGTGAGTTTTAGAAATGCATGCAGTGCAATGGGAGATGAGACTATGGATTGAAACACACAAGGCTGGGGCAGTATCAGCAGCTTCTATTCACAAGGCAGGAGGCTACATAACAGGATGGATGCAAATGAATGGCTATGGCTATGGCTATGGCTATAGCTATGGGCTGAAGTGCATCTACACACTGAGGCTTACATGTACATGAAGAGCCACATTAGCAACAGCTTCAGCCATAGTCGCTAACTAGGATCTGAGTTCTGTCATCACTGTGGTGGCCAGCTTGCTCATGCTTTCAATAAGAGGCACAATACAGCACACAGTGCTGCTATTGGCTCATTACATGTATATCTTGGACTAATACAACAGTTCCAACTGGCATTTGTTATATAGCAAGCACACAGAATTCTCCGTGACCCCTTAATTGGGTCAACTTTCAATGAGCTTTAAATCTTTCTGTGCCAAAAAAGAATGCACACGTGTACAATGTACAGCAATTGGGTGACACCATACAACCTCTTTTGAGAATAAGTATGGCTCTGAAAAGAATTGAGTTGCTAACTCTTCTCAAAGCCAAGACTCTTGAAAGAGTAATGTACATGTATACATGTACAAGAGGTTGCAAACTCCTTGCTCACTTAAATGACCAGAAACACAAGAGAGCCTAGCATTCTAATCCTAGCAGGACCCTTTCTCAAAGGTAGAATGAGGCAGATTCTCCACAGAGATGATATAATTGGTGTCACCACCAGCATTCTTCAGAATGATTCCACCTCAGAAACCTAGAGTCATCTTACCTCGAACATACCTTTGCATTGAAAAGCTCGCGGAAGCTGGATTATTGTATGGAAAGCGGTTTGGGTTCGGGGAAAGGGAAGGGGTGGGGAAGGGGGAGGGGAGGGGAAAGGGGAAAGGGGAAAGGGGAAAGGTGACAGGTGACAGGTGAAAGGGGAAAGTGAAAGGTGGAAGGGAATGAGGAAAAGTGAAAGGTGAAAGGTGACAGGAGAAAGGAGAAAGGGGAAAGAGGAAAGGGGAAAGGGGAAAGGTGAAAGGGGAAAGGGGAAAGGTGAAAGGTGAAAGGGGAAAGGTGACAGGAGAAAGGAGAAAGGGGAAAGAGGAAAGGGGAAAGGTAAAAGGGAAAAGGGGAAAAGGGGAAAGGGGAAAGGGGAAAGGGGAAAGGGGAAAGGTGAAAGGTGAAAGGTGAAAGGTGAAAGGTGAAAGGGGAAGAGGAAGGGGAAGAGGAGCTGATGGGGAGGGGAAGGGGAGAGTGGGTCTATGTGACTGCATGCTAGCGACTAAAAGTCAACAAAAGAAACAAATTGAATACAAACCCTGGTTGCCTGAGTGAGAGATAGCTTGGGGTATATGCTCACCGTCGTCTTCACAGTCCAGCAAGTCCTTGGGCGGCTTGTTCTCCTGACGAGGGTCTAGCCATTGGGTGGTCTCCGTCACATGACTGGAGCATTGGGAGGAAGGGAGGGACAGGGGTGTAGTGGAAGGAGAAGCTAGATAAGATTTGAAGGGTTGCATGGTAGAAATAACAAGTAGGAGGTTTGCGGTGACACCATGTACCGGTACAAGAAGAGAAGGAGTATGGCTCTGAAAAGAGCCGGTAACTTTCCAGAGCTCTTTCTCAGAGCCATACTCCTTCTCTTAGGAGATGGTGTACAAGGTGTCAGTGCATACTTCCTACTTCCCATTCACACTGGACTTTTACCGACTTTGTCTATCCCTAACTCGACGCATAAGACGTCTGCACTACAAAGCAGGAATCATGGGTTCAAATCCCACCCGAGCTGCCTGTTAACTTATTTCCAGCAGGCAATGGCCAAATCACTGGTTATACAGCTTTAACTGTACGTCAAGCAGGGCAAAACCCTTGCAAGAGTACATTTGCCTCGACGAAAAAATCACCAGTGACCCACTCTGTGAAAAAGGGTGTTGAATGCTATGCTATTATCCAAAAGGCCTGCTCCATATGTGACCAGCTCCACAAAAATGGGCATTAAGGGACTTGTTTATATGAGCAATGGGCATAGTTGAGCTGAATTAGTTACATTATCAGTTTCATAGAATTGAAGGTTTGCATGGTGCAAATACTAAGTTGGAGGTTTGCGGTGACACCATGTAGCACTTCTTTTTCGAAAAAGAGTGTGGCTCTGAAAAGAGCCGGTAACT
Source organism: Luidia sarsii (assembly GCA_949987565.1). Lineage (NCBI taxonomy): Eukaryota > Metazoa > Echinodermata > Asteroidea > Paxillosida > Luidiidae > Luidia > Luidia sarsii. Next base: position 27,374,985 of record OX465103.1, on the reverse strand, counting down.
CTAAAACCCTTGAGTTACAGGCTCTTTTCAGAGCCACACTCCTTCTCGAAAGAGAAGTTCTACATGGTGTCACCGCAAACCATCCACTTATTATCAGTTTTTAATTTGCTGTAGGTTTGAAGCTGATAACGTAACTATTTCAGCTATGTACATCAGTACATCGCTCATTTGAAGTTTCCCTTGATACCCATTCTTATGGAGCTAGTCACAATTATTATGGATCTATGGAATACTGTGCTAAGGGCAGCGCTCCACACTAACTTGATAAAGTACATGTCTCCCTGGTCAGTGAAGGCTATCTCCCAGTTGTCAGGCAGCTCGCCCAGCTCGTCCTCAGCCCTCTTGACCTCCTCTCTCCGCCGATGCTCCTCCTCATCCAGCGGGCCGGCGTTCAGGGTGGTGGCCTCGATGGTGGACTTGTTGCGCTGGCGCTTACCCGGCGCCGAGGGCTTGGCCCCGGGCCGGTGGTGGCCAGGGGCTTTGCGGGGGCTGCTGCCAGTGGCCGCGGCGGCCTTGCCGTTGGCAGAGTTGTTCTGCTGGGAGGCCGGTGGGGGAGGCGGCAGCGGTAGCGGTGGTGGCGGGGAGGAGGTGGAGGAGAAGGAGGCGGTGGTGTTGGTGGGGGACTGGGCCGGGGGTGGCTTGACAGGTGGCTTAGGGGTGCCGTAGTGGTTGCCTGTAGAGGGGAAAAAAAAAATCAAACTGACTTTGAGCAAAATGAGTCTTGAAGGTTTTCAAACTCCTGAAGACGAACAGAGTACGCTGTTTGAAACATCAAGTTCCTCCGGTTCTTTTCAGAACAATACATACTCACATAAGAGAGAATCTTACATGGTGTCATTGCAAATCTATAATCGACTCCTGACTTTAATAGAGAAATATACGATTGCAAGTTGATCAAGTGATTGGCTCTGCACACATGAGTCATGTTGGGGGAAAAATCATAATCAGCGATTCACAATTTATATCACAAAACCTTACCACAGAGACTGAAGACAAAATGCCGGCACAAAACCTACCACTGGTCTGGTCCCTTTGACTCAGTTCCCGTTTTCTTAACACAAGGATATTGTCCAAAAGCGTCATCTGACAAACTTAATCCGCTCCAGGAAGCAACCAGTGGAATTCCCTGTTTCAATACAAATCCCCCAAGATGCTAGCGGCAACAGTAGACGCTGTCTCTTCTTGTCTATGCACTTTTAAGCATGGGGCACCACATGTTTACAGCAGCTTCTGCGATATGTGCAGCGTACATAAGACAATGTGGTCTAACCAGCTGCTTCTCTAGTCACCAGAGTACACAACAACATACAGTGCCTAGGCCTGAAGGTCATTTCCTGTTCTGGAGCTGTTCTAAAGGGGGAGTTGGAGATTCAATTAAACAATAAAGAAAGAGAGAAAAAAAACTCAATTGCTTCCTGCATTAGCTCCAAAGGGAAGCATTCAATGGAATAAGTAGTTAAGGATGGTCTGTACAGGCGATGCACTGAGCATGGACAAGCACTATCCCATAATCCGTGCACTGCACTCAGCCAGGCCCAGGCATGATTCCTGGTTTCTGTAGCACAGGTGTAAGTATAGTTGATAGTGTCATCTCGTGAGGTTTACAGGCAGGAAATGGTTTGCACAGTGTACATGGCAGAGAACCTGTCAAAATGCATCTCCCACGGAGAGAAGAGAAACACTTGAGGTCCGTTCCCACTACACCAAATAAACGGGATTATTTGGATCGCGATTTGAATCGCGATTCAAACTCCACTTTTTTTTTTGTGGACACAATAAACGTGATTATTAGTGGGATTTGAATCGCGATTCGGACTCCACTAAGAATGAAACTTTTTCAAATAATCGCGTTTATTTGCGACGCGGTGTGTGTGGGAACGTTCCACTCAATCGCACTGTTTTTGTTGATCCCACAATGCACCACTCACGCTCTGATTGACAGGAAGTGCCGCGCTTGTTTGTCTCCCTGCATGGGCCACCCTCAAGGACACACTCACTATTTGACCACAACTGCTAACCACAATCAGCTCGTGATTTTTTGCAACGCAATTTTTTGGCTTGTGTGGACAGTGGACACGACCAAAAAAAAGGGTTTCGAATCGTGATTTTTTTCCGTAGTAGGAACGGCCCTGAAATGAGAGAGGGGGAGTTGATTTCATAGGGCCATACACGATGGACGACCAATCACAGCTAGGATTCCATGTATGGGGCTGTTGATTGTCCTCTCTGCCATACTGTGATTGATCGCAAGTGATTGGTGAAAACTGAAGGCAGACTTCATTGCTGGTTTGCACTTTGAATACGGTCCTAATCATCTTCCAAGGAAAAAAAAGGAAACCACTGGATGATTGGGGGGGGGGATGGATTTGGAACATGGGGACCCTGGATTGGCCAACCATGTTTGTGCAATTGTACACGCAAATGTTCAGTCAGCTGAGCTACAGGTGTACTTTACATTGTACAGGGCAATTACAGTGTACAGTACATGGTGTCCTCCATACACAAACGATTACACAGTCAATTGCACATGAATAGCTCTGCTGGGTACCAGTCACAATCCACTCCACTTTAATGATGTGAGATTTCATGCCAAACAGCAGTCAATGGAGTGCACCAGAGAGATTTGAATATCAGCACAAATTGTCAGATCAGCGGGGATTGTACACACATGTACATGTACTATGGTATTATGTATTATGGGAACCCTAATGAAAACACCTTCCTAATCCAACTTCATCCCTGATACATACATGTATATGTACACTGTACATATATACATGTACATGTACATGTACATGTACATGTACAGCCTACAGGTTCCATTCATGACTCAATGCACCAGCATGTACATGTACATGTACATGTATATAACATTTGCGTACATGGGTACATTGTTGAATACAGATGTGTCTGCTTAAAGTTGAAGGGTATTTTGTGAAGTGTATCATGTACTACACACACTATATACTGTACATGTACTATACAAATGTACTGTATGTGTACAGTACATACTTGTATATGTACATGTACATGTACATGTACAGTACATGTACACACTGTATTATGCTGGCACTCCATCTAAAGTGCAGCAATGATTGTTTACAGCCTGGTTCAATGACCTGGCAAACCAGTGGCCTGAATGGGGAGGGAAGGAGGGGGGGGGGGCAGAGTCTGCAGACAATACCCAAGGAGATTAAGATGCAAGTGCCAATGCCATTAAACACACTCATTGGGACAATGGTTGACAAGTAATGTACTGTACATGTACATGTACATGTAGTGTATGTGCGCACAAATAAATGGAGTAGCCTTCTCCAAGGCCTTGGAGGTATAATTTACCTGATAGTGTACGGTATATACAATGTGCAGGCAGTCTTGTACTGTACATGTACAAACCTACAAGTCTTTCAACTCAAGATGAACGTGATCAACAGGCCATGTTAAAAACAAATTAATAATGCGTGATTGAAACATTTAGTGAAGGATCTGTGCACATGTGGAACAACATACTGGTACAGCGTACATCGTATACATTTCAGTTCACATGATCCTGGCTGAGAATGAAATGTCAAGCTCTCGTACCTTTTTTTTTATAAATCTATTTTAGTTATAAATATACGCATGTACTGTACGGTACATAGTGTACATGTTGTGTACGTGTATATGTAGCAGGGCTCGAAATATCCAGTAGACTGGACCGAGTCTAGTGATTTTGGTGTCAGAGTCTAGTGCGAGTGTGACAGCACTTGACCGGCTGTCTATTTTTTTTTTCTTGCACCCTGAACAAAATGACATTCAGTCAACACGAGTCCGAGTCGATTTCACAAAGCTTAACGATGAACTCAACTTACGATGGATAACCCATCGTTAGTTGTGATACACCATATGGTTTCTGTGCATCGCTCATCATCTTGTTCAGGTCCAGTAAGATTCTTCAGTTACTAGACAGTAGACATGTTGTCTAGTGCCCTTTTTTCGTGAAATTTGAGCCCTGTGTAATGTAGGGGCCTACAGTACATGTACAGTATAAATATCAGTACTATGAAAATGAATTTCTTTGACTTCATTCGTATGGAACCGATCTCTTTCATCTTGTTTCAACACCTCTTTTTTCGACTCCATTTGGGATATCACAGAGACTCCAAGTTCATAGAAAAAAATGTAAAGAGATCTGTATAAACTGCAGCGTAATTGTATGTACATGTAGCTGTGTCGGTGAGACTGGGTGAGTCCACAAATCAATTTACTTGTGTGCTGACTGAATTTTGCATTGTAATGCACATGTACACTGTACATATGTCTGGATACCTGATATTCATTTGTAAGACAAAAAAAACACACCCTAATAATGTGCAATTGGACGCAATGGTATGTTTGTACATGTACATGTACAGTGTACATGTACATGTACAGTGTACTAACTACAGTGTGTGTTTTGTACTATCCTGCACAGCACTACATTGTACATGTAGTTGTACATGTACATATGTACATGTTTGTACATGTACAATGACATACATGTACAGTGGAACGTCGCAATGACCGTGCTATAACGAACATCCCAGGATCCATGAAAATTGTTTGGTATAGCGGTTGTTTATTAAATAGCAGTTGCCGCTGCATATCCACAGACGTATACATGTACATGTATGTTGGGAGCCAAAGGGCATGTTTGCTATAGCCGAATGTTACACATGTAGGTACCGGTACAGGAACTAATGTAGCGATGTTCCACTGTACTAGTCTTCTGTCGTCTATGCATGGAGCTCCATGGTCTGTGATAGGCTGCGTTAGTGTGTTGACAAGCTGAGTGCATTGAAATGTGCAGCACAAATGGGCTGGCAGTGACTGAAACTAAAGATGCACAGTTTCACTGCATTTTTTACACACAGACTGTAGCCAACTCAGAGGCTATTATACATGCACATAATGTGTATGTACACACTGTATGTCTGGTGGCAACAATTCTGCCAGCCTGGTACACAACTGCCGCAAAGGTTTAAACAAAATGTAATGACTGTGGATGCTAGACAGCCAAAATACATACTGTACATGTACTTACGTGTACACCAGGCATGACTGGCATTCATAATGGAGACTGTACATGTACGGGTACAGTACTGAGTCAATGTGCAGTATACTGTAGTACACAGATCAGCCTGGGACGAACAGCTGCAAGCATTCAACGTTCTCAATCTGACTCAAGTGCAACCCATTCCCTCGTAAAAACCCTGCACTACAATAAACAAATTACAAGAATCTTATCCAGCATCTACAGCAGTAAGGAAGCATTTAACGGATAATTGTGTACAGTCTTTGGTGTCAATTCCAGCGTCCAATTCGGTTTACGGAGTGACTCTTTGCACTGTCTCCCAAAGGACTCCAATACCCGATGGATGGCTAGCACTGGCAATGCTGCTGCCACAACTCAACACGAGCCACCTGTGAAAATAGCATGGCTCTTGCAGGGAGAGCCAGGCACAAAGGATGGTCTGAACTCGAGACTTGAGTTGAGGCCAGCACCGGCAGTGTAGGAACACTCCACGGGAGTCTTGGCCCTGTGCACATGTGTGTGTGTTGTACTGCTTGGAGTCTTGGCCCTGTGCATGTGTGTGAGTACATGTACTGCTGGAACAAACACAGAGCGGACGTTATACTGGTCGAAGCCTCTCCTGTGTTTGGAGGGAAAAACAGAAGGAGGCCTTTTCCCTCCAAACATGACAGGGACTTTTTACCCGTTTACAATTTCACCCTAGGTAGTAGAAACGGTCTTAGGGGGAAAGCAAACAGGAAGAGGGCATGCCTACGTCTCAGCCACGTTCTTGGTCGTTGGATCCTTGCATGATCCTTCTATCAACAGATTGTGACCACCATGCACATGAATGTGTACATGTGGACCTTTGCTTTTGAGCAAAGTTCTTGACCACTTGGCTCCTATGCGCAGTCACGGTGTGTGACAGACTGACAACCAAACATGCTGAGTCCAGTACATGTGTGTACTGTACATACATACAGTAGGACTATGTAGTCCTACCGGTACATATGTTGTGCACATGTACATGTACACATGTACATGTACACATGTACATGTACACATGTAGTATACATGTACATACTATGTACAAACACAGAAGGTGCTCATGTATTGTAGGGATGAACTTGTGGGTGAACTTCACTGAACTTCACTCATATTGCAGCAGAACTCAAACTGAACTTGTAACTTGTACACGTGTATACATGTACGTACACTGTACATGTACAGGGTGTACATGTATGTACATGTACATGTACATGAACAGTAAGCTGGTCTCCTTTGACCAAGGCCCCCCTAGTCCTACATGTAGGATCATTTACACTACAGTGCATGTCAGGAAGCAGCTTGCAAAAAACAACAACAGTGCAAGTTCCTTGTAGCTGAACCTGGAAAGAAAGACAATGTCCTTAGATTTTGAAAGGTTTGCATTTAAGAGGAATAAGGAAGGGCTGGGGAAGAGATGGTCATTCCTAAGGGTTAGGGAGTGAAGAGGGGGGGGTCCTTACCATCAAACACACCACTCTCCAGTAGGTGTCCACTCTTCTCGAGAGCCATGAACTCGTCCACAGACAAAAACTTGTAGTCCACTCCGTCCACTTCACCATCGCGGACTGGTCTGGTCGTACCTGAGGAGAAACCAGAGTCATTCAGAATAATTGTTAAAGCAACTGTTTTAAATCACACCTACCCCTGACCCTATAGACCTACAGTGTGTACTTTTTTTTTTCCAAAGGTAATGAGCTTTTAATCCTTGTGATCCCTTTTCCGAAAGGCAGGACATAACTCGGAAAAAGGGTTTTCCATCTGCTTACTTATCCAGTACTTCACAACTGGTGTAATTTTAGGGTAACCCAACAGCATGGCCTCAATTCAGCAAAGTTAAGCACAAGTCACATAAATGACAAATTAGTCACACATTAGTCCAGTTTCCTATGGCATTATACATGTAGCCTGTAGGCCCTTTTGAAAACCCGGCTTAGGCTTCGGCTCTGGCTTTCTCTGTTATAAATCCAACAGCTGAAAAGACAGGGTGGAGTTGTTTGTAAAAGTTGAAGCTCAAAGAATACTTTTTTCAAAATGCAGTAAACATTCATAAACAAAGCCATGGGCCTCCCATTGCCATGCCTTGTATACATGTATGTACATGTACTTTAAAATGGATGAAAGAAAGAAAGACAAAGCCAGAGCCTAAGCCAAAGCAGGATTTAGAAAAAGGGCCACCATATGGATTTCAATTGGCTCTGCCATTCTGTAGATTGTAGGTCACTTTTGTCTGTTCACACAAGTGACACAAACTACTGTACTGTACATTATGCATGCAGTGTGCTGCCCTCTATTGGCCCAAATCAGTGCAATGGGGTCCTGAACTTCACTGCACTCCTATTCAGCTGTCACTAAGGATCAATCAAGTTTGAAATGGCCAAGGGGAAGGAGGAAATCACTGTTAACTCTCTCTTAATAAATGGATGACCAAAGCCCATTTGAGAGGTCCCAGGAGAGGACTGCAAGTGTTATAATGACAAGCCTAGTAGCCTACATAGCCTTGTGTCTCATGGGACCTCAACACCATAGACTCTACAGATGCAAGACAAGCTGGAATTTTAATTCAAAGCACATGTTCGTAAGCAGTGCTAGAGAAGATTATACATTTCAAGAACTGTAGAAACAGAATTGCACATACTATTTGTTGCATTAAATCTTTGGAAAACATTATTTTGTGAGATCCTTTACAATTTGACGTAATTTGCCAGGGCATATGACAGATAACTTTCATCAACAACACGCTACATCAACGAATAAAGTGAAACTGAGTACAGTGTACACCTGTACATGTTAACTGAATATACAGTATACAGGTATACCGGTATCATGCAGTGTAGGTGTGATTGGGACAGTCAGGTACACAAACATAAGTCATGTACAAGCACTGCAGTGACTTAAGGGCAAGGTGGTTCCCTTTCCTGTATTGGGGGAGAAAACCTTGCCTATTCAGCTCTTGATAACGAATCAATAAGTTCACTGATGCGAAGAGCTACATGTACCACTTCACTCCTTAATTGCAAGGGAGTCTACACAGGTGTGCAGGGAGAAAACCACTGCCACTACAGACCCAACAACCACTAACGAGGCAGACCTCCAAGAAAAGCCTTGTGGAACAATGGGATTCCATTATGGCCAGTGAATACATGACAGGCATGTTTTGATGAGAATGGGAGCACATCAAAGCTACAATGTAGTCCCATTTGAAAGGGAAAGTAGACCAAGGAGAGAAGGTCATGAACTCTCCCCAAATCCATGGGGATTTCCTATTCCATTAAGAAAATACTCACCTCCGATACCTACAAATGCATTTCCAATGCGCATGCGCAAGCTTCCCGCTGAAGTAAACAAAAGACGCAGTCACCCATATACACTGCACGACCCTCAAAAGCCCATGTGGAACGTCCTTCTTTTTTTTTTTTTTTTTTTTTTTTTTTAATCATGGGAGGGATGGTATCGGAGGTGAGTATTTTCTTAATGGAATAGGAAATCCCCATGGATTTGGGGAGATTCCATAACAGAAAATACATCACCTCCGATACCTACAAATGCAGAGTAGCACCGCAAGGAGAAGGGGAGGGAAAGTTGTGCAGTGTAAAGCCCTGGAGAGTTTTAATCTTAACTACGTCTGGGGAACCAGACATTAAGAGAAAACTGTCAAGACATACCAGAAGGCTGTGCTCACAAACCACTCGTTACGAGGATGAAGGACAGGCCTCATGGCATCTCCGGGCTGCAGAACGCGCCGCTGAATGCAGCACCTGTCTGCCCATGCGGCCGTCTGTTTGGAGGACGTCCCGCAGGTAGCACGATGTGAACGTCGATGCATTCTTCCAGCAGGCTGCCTGCATGATCTCTGAAATAGCAACCCCCTGAAACAGAGCCAATGACGTAGTCATGCTTCTGGTCTGGTGGGCCTTGACTGAGGTTGAAGACAACCTCTGTGGTCTTGGCCGGTCCAGAGGATGAGATTTCTTCTGCTGTGGTGTCGGCCCGCCCGAAGCTGGAAGATGGGGCTCATCCAAAGCCATAAGAGGTACTGCTTGTACCTGTGGCTCCTCAGCCTGGAAAGGTGCTAAAAGCACCTGTGGCGGCTGGCAATGAACCTGAGACGCTGCCCGCGCCGTTAGCGGTTCGCCTGGTAAGGAGGTACCGGTAGGTGGGAGAGCCTCCCCCTGTCTTGCTGCTGGACCAGGCACTGGGCGAGATTCAGCCTTGGAAGATGCTAAAAGCACCTGTGGTGGCTGTAAAGGAACCTGAGACGCTATACGCGCCGTTAGCGGTTCGCTAGGCGTAGGAGCTGGTAGAAACTCTTTCTGTCGTGTTGTCACGCCAGGTCCTGCTCCCTGTGGTCTGCTGGGACATAGCTCCGAAGCTGAGACTGGTAAAATAGCCTGTACAATCCATCGGGCTATCGTTGTCCTGGAGGCTGCATGATAAGGGCGAATTGATGTAATGAAGAGCTGTGTTACATCCCCTCGCAGCTCCTTCGTACGTGAGACATAAAATTTTAAAATTCGTACAGGGCACCATAGTTTATCCTCCTTTACGCTTGAGAAGGCAGTTAAACTCGGGACAAAAATGTCCGGGGGTGAAAACTGAGGGGACTGGTTCTTGGTTAAAAAACCAATCCTGGGAATAAGGCGAACACCACCTGGTTCCCAGCGTAGGTGGCCTCGTTCTATTGACAGTGCATGAAGTTCACTCCTGCGACGGGCTGTACAAGCTGCTAAAAGGAAGGCAGTTTTAATTGTTAGATGTTGAAGAGTTGAAGACCCAGCCGGTTCAAAGGGGGGTCTTGTCAGCCTCTGTAAGACCTCAGTGAGATCCCAGGAAGGGGCAAGCTGCTTGGCAAGGGGTCTTTCTACCCACATGCCCTTGATCAGATGTGAGATGGACAAGTTGTTTGACAGCTTGGAACCATCGGTGAACCCATCATGAACTACTCCAATAGCCGATCTGTAGCTGCGGATTGTGGCAACTTGGAGACCCGAAGTGAAAAGATGGAGAAGGAAATCACCCATTTCTTTTAAAGATGTAGAGTGGGGATTAAAACCTTTCTCCTCACACCATCTGAAGTATCGTCGTAAGCGATTGTCATACGTTCTTCTGGTAGACTGTCGTCTGCTCTTCGATGCCATGGATGCAGCTTCCGTCGAAAGGCCAGCTGCTCGGAAGGAAGATTTGATAGCATCCAGGCACAGAGATGAAGACTGTCTGGGTCTGGGTGTACTATCTTCGAGACAGGCTGTGTGAGTAGATCCGGGCGTTTCGGGAGCATGATGGGTGATTGAATCAGAAGGTCGAGGAGTCGAGGAAACCAGGGTTGCCTTGGCCAGAGGGGGGCAATTAGAATGATCTTGCAGGTTTCCTTGCTGATCTTCTCGAGAACTCGTGCTAGTAAGGAGATTGGTGGAAAGGCATACCCCAAGATGCCTGTCCAGTTGAAGCTCAGGGCATCTGCTGTCCAGGCTAGAGGATGAGCGTGCCGGGAACAGAAGGTTGGAAGTTGGTTGTTCAGGTGTGAGGCAAACAAGTCTATGTGAGGTGTGTCCAGAAGATTGAATACCTGTTTCACCGTGGCACGATGAAGGGACCACTCGGTGGGGACAGCTCGACCCCGTGAAAGGGCATCCGCAATGACATTCTCTTTTCCCGCTACATGAACAGCTCGAAGAGAAATCTGATGAGAGATGCACCAGGTGAGGAGACTCCAAGTCTGCATGCATAGAGAGGGGGAGTGTGTGCCCCCTTGACGATTCAGGTATGACACCACTGTGGAGTTGTCCGATTTTATCAGTAATAGATGACCTTCTACTCTTGATGTAAAGGCATGGAGGGCCTTCTGTACTGCTAGGAGTTCTAGCATGTTGATGTGGAGGTGCTGTTCTGTAGGGGACCAGGTTCCTGCTACAGATAGGTCTCCCAGGTGGGCACCCCATCCAAGTTGTGATGCATCCGTGGTCAAGGTTGCTGTAGGCTGGGGGCGCGGGAACGTTGTGCCGCTGACCAGGTTCTGCCGCTCCAGCCACCATCTCAAGTGAGATTGAATTAGGGGATTCACAGGGACTAATGTCGAAATGTGATGTAACCGAGGGCGGAAGTGGTACAGTAGATGGAGTTGAAGAGGACGCATCTGCATTCTGCACCATGGCACGATGTCCACCATACTTGCCATAAACCCAAGAAGACGTAACCAGGCCCTGGCTGGTAGTGCTGTAGTGGAGAGGAAGAGGTGGATGCATTCTTCTAGGGCTATACAGCGATCCACAGACGGAGCCGCTCTGCCTGACACCATGTTGAGGGATGCTCCCAGGAAGGTAGTGTTCTGAGAAGGAACCAGACTGGATTTCTCGATGTTGATAATGAAACCCAACTCCTGTGTGAGGTGGAAGGCTTTTGCTAAGTCCTGGAGGGTGGCTAAGTAAGATGGTCCGACCAGCAGCCAATCGTCCAGATAGACATAGAGATGTACTTGTTGACGACGGAGGGCTGCTGCTAGCACCTTGGTGATCCTTGTGAAGACGGGCAGGGATAATAGCTCTCTTCTCTAGCAAGGAATCTATTTCTCTTTCGAGACAAAGTCTCTTGTCGGGGTCGGCCGGTACTGGGGTAGGGTGACTTGGAAAAATGGCTGGAGGTGGGCTCGTAAATTCGAGGAGGTAACCTGACGATATGGTCTGAAGCACCCATGAGTCTGTTGTAATTCTGGACCAGTTGTGGGCAAAACCCATAAGACGTCCCCCTACCGGTCCTGAGGTGGAGGGAGGAATGACGAGCCTGTTTGTGACGTCATTGTCTCTTAGTCCCTCGATTCCCCAAACCCCGGGTCGGGCGATTGAAGCTGGGGGAGGCTGAGGAATGGGGGCGTTGATAGGCCCTAGCCGTCGTGGTGATCTTAGGTCGGTGAGGCTGGTTTGGGTAGGAACGGCGAAAATTAGTCCGATTGTTTCCGCTGTCTTTCCGAGGCACATGAGTGGGTGGCACGGTGGGTCTGCTTGTTGGACGCCGGTGCAGATTTATCTTTTCCTCCGTCTTCAAACGCTTTGCCTCTTGAAGCAAGACCTCCTCAAACTTGGAGTCGAAAAGATCCTCGCCAATGAGAGGAAGTTCTTCCATGCGCTCTCTTGAGCCTTGTGACGGCCAATAAAGCTGGTCCATGATTAGTGACCGACGTAGTGAAGATGAGATAGCTGAGGTAGTGGCAAAGGCCCGCAAGCAAGATCCGAGACAGTCATCAAGGAACTTGAACATCACAGGGAGGAGATCAGGGTCAACTGTACCTGGATCCTCGGAACTCCTAGCTAGAGCGTCGGATAACAAAATGGAGGTATTGCAAACTTGAGCTCCATGGCGTGAATGGCGGTCTAATCGCTCAAGTGCTGAGTTCAAGTCCTTAGTACGCTTATCGGGAAAAATGCTCTTCTTCGAGGGTTTTCCTGAACGTAGTTTGTCCTTTACTACAGAAGAAATGGATGGAACAGTGAAGAACTTTTCATAGTCCTCTGTACAGGATCTAAATAGAGAAGATTCCTGTGTCGGTATTTGCAGTCGCCTCTTCTTTTGAACGCGTGTGAAAGCGTCTTCAATGATGTCAGAACAAAAGGCGTCCACTGGAGTAGTAAGTTTGGGTGGAGGAGGGGTTCTAGCTGATTCTCGTCGGAAGGATGCACGAGAGGGTTCCTCACAAGAAGGGAGTGGAAGTTGTAATAATCTGCTCATTTCAGGTATGACTAACTTCCCTCGGTGAACCATAGACATATTCACTCGTTCGGTAAAGTCCTGGTCGGAGTCGTCAGAACTATGTGAAAAAGACTCTGATCGCGTCTCCGGGGCATGAAGTGGTGACCGTGAACGAGGACGAGAACCGTACGCGTCCGGGGAAGGTCGGTAAAAATCCTCGTGATACGCAAACTCTCTCGGAGGGGCCATGTGAATGGAACGTGGATCCATTGTCATTGGATAAGTCGAGTCGACATTCCTTGGATTGTGGTGAAAATACGGCCAAGAGGGAGCTTGAGAAAATGATGAAGGGTGTGTCGGGTAGCCCCTGAACTCGTTCGAAGAACGTGGGATTGAAGGATGTTGCTCCAAAGGTGTGGAAATCGGGCGATCGTAGCTGGAGACGACTGTATTTCCAGACGCACCGCTGGTGTTGCTGGCGCTGGACAGCGAGCTAGAAACCACTGGCGGTGTGTTAGCGAGGCGATCCTGCCATGCCGTAAAGTCCTTCCAATCCATGGCGGACCAGCCGGAACAAATTCCACAAGTGTTCTCTCGGGTGCAGAGCCGACATTTCTGGCAGGTAGAGTGGACATCGAAGTCGAAGGGCGACGATTGACCACCGCAAGATCTGCAGTTGGTTCTCCTAAAGGACCCTTTCTGAGCTGAATCCATGTCGTTATTCGTAGTATAGCGGGAGTGTCGGAAATACAGGTCCGACTGCTTGGTCCAGTGTATCGCAAGGGGAGCAATACAAAAAGACGTGTGCACACATCAGCGCGCTGAAAAAAGAAGGACGTTCCACATGGGCTTTTGAGGGTCGTGCAGTGTATATGGGTGACTGCGTCTTTTGTTTACTTCAGCGGGAAGCTTGCGCATGCGCATTGGAAATGCATTTGTAGGTATCGGAGGTGATGTATTTTCTGTTATGGAACTACATGTACCCCCTGTACTACAAGGTCATTCCATTAAGACAGTTTGTTTAAAAACTGCCAACGAACAAACACTACACAAGAGTACAGGTGTACATCATGTATGCACCATAATAACAGTACATATTTAGGCAGTGTGTGCTTACTAATGTACATTTGTAAATTGTACAATGTCCATTACATACGTGTACAATACAGAAAGTGTAGCCTGTAGGCCTATACATGTATGTACAATTATACATGTACAGTATACACGTACATGTATGTACCCCGGTACAGAGTATTGGGTAAATGCTTTCTTACAAACTGTTCATTATATCATTAATGGAAAGAAGTTTACAACGTGTACGTGTACACTGTACATGTACAAATGTACACATTCTACACAACTGTACAATACATGTACATGTACATGTACATGTACAGTACATCCGGGCATACATGTAGTACAATAATATACACATGTACAGTACCTGTACATGGATACTGTACATGTACAAATGTACAAGTACACTGTACTGTGTACTGTACATACATGTACCAATCTACAGATGACAACCTGTTACACAGACCTGGCAGTGACACACAACACAACAAGCTGCAGGGAGGGTGTCAGGACCACTTGACCCCCTCCTCCCATTCACAGGTCAGCTGGGGTTGCCATGGCAACACCACAATGAACAGGGGAGACTGAAAATATACAGTCACATGAAAGAAGGAGGGTTGTTAGTACCACCCCACCCCAACAAAGTTCCTTGCCCTCCACCCCTTAGGGTCCATAGCCCATAACACTAGACAGCTTTGTGTTCTCACCCAACCTTGTAGGTACACCAGGACCTTGTCCATCACTGCAATCCCCCAGGAGACTCATTTAGGGGGGTTGGGTTGGGCTGGATTGGGTTAGATGGTTAGCATGGTTAGATTTATGGCTGGACCAGTGCTGGGTTGTGGCTACTTGTCCTTGTCCATGTTGCTGGTATCTTATCAGTGTCAGTCAGGCCAAGCATGTGCCATTGTGGATGTACATGTACACTGTAAACCAGCCACTGCTGGGCTATCAGGTTACACAGGGCATCAACCATATAGAAATAGCCACTCCCCTACATGTACATGTACAGTACATACAAGGCCATCCACTATGTGTTTCAACTGAATTTGGTTTCAGCTTCTTTGTCATGTACTTGTAGGCCTACAATGTATGCTGTAAGTGTAAGCGCTGTCCACATTGGACTTTTTTGGAGCAAAGTTACCAGAGTCCAGTGCAGCCACTCCAGGCAATCTTGCTCCTGGTTACTTTACCCATCCTTCCTCCATGTTTTACCCAACCCGCATGGGCAGTTTTACCGGGTAGAAAATCCCGGCCAATCCCGGGACACTTTACCCAAGACGAAAAGGTCTAGAGCGGACAATGTGTTGGGGTACATTGTGTACATCTGGTACAGACAATACAATACATCTGCACCACATCTCTCACTGGAAAATTTCACAATGACACTAATGCTAATGTGCCATTCATAGGTTCAAACATGTCACATCACACAGAAATCATGCACAGTAGGCCTACATGTACAATGTACATGCCTGGCCATGCCACATACAATGTACAGCAGATCATTGGATGCTCTGTAAGCCGCAAAACACGAACGCAAAATAACTGTCATCTTCGTCATGTAGGCCTACATCGTCATGTACATGTACATGTACATGTACATGTAGGCCAACGTGTATCCGGCTACTGATGTAGTTTTCCTTTCAGGCACTTCAGCAATGGATTATTTCTGCCACCATTACACTCGCACAAAGATAGGAATCAAACTGTCTCCCCTTAAAATGATGCCATCAATAAAAGCGGGTCAATTGTTGAATCAAATTGGATAAAACCAAGACAAAACATATGTTTCAGTAACTGAACATATTTTTTATTGATGTACATGTACATGTACATGTATAATGTAATGTATGCATGTAAGCAGTCATACACATGAACATGCACATATTGGTCATAAATTTGTTTTTGTTTACAATTTTTTCCTGGAGATTTTTTGTTTCAAAATAATAGTCAACCCCAGACTCACTCAAAATCAATGCATCTTATATTTTTACATGTTCAATGTAATGGACATGTTTGTTTCAAACATTAGAATGGCCTGACTTTTTGGCAAGATCCTGCTCTTTGCTAATGCTAGGATCGAAACATCAGGACTTCCTAGTCCTAATTCTTGATTTTGAGATAAATTGTCAATAAGCCAGGCCCGTGTAAGCAATTTGCAACATTTTTGCATAATTATTACTCTACACTTCAGTACATGTACATGTACCAATATGTTCACGCACAAAACCACATTGTGTATGTGATACAGCACCAGATACAATTTCTGTACCAGTATACGTGTACTAGTATAGGGTCGATGCCAGACCAGGCTGTGAACTAGTATTACTCATTAGTCGTGATAGGGCACTGTGTTGAAAAACGAGCACCAGGACATGTATAAAAAGACCAATGGGTTGATCGTCACTGAATAAGGACATGTACTGTACCGGGTACTTTGGGTTCATCTCAGGTCTGTTGATGGCAGGGTGCACTGCTATACACTGTACATGTACAGTATATTGTACATGTAGTTGTACTGTAATTATGTACAGTATATTGTCTGTTATGTCAAGTCACAGCTTGTCAAGCTTTGCATTTACATGTACATGTACATGTACAGAGTGGATACAATTAATTATGAATTTATGAAACGTGCTGTACCTGTACACTGTACAGGTACAAAAGCTGTGACAGGATTTTATGGAGTTTTTCTTCTTCCAAATTTGAAATCTACATGTGTACATGTAGGCCTAATGGCCTATTCTACACGTACAGTGCGTACACACAAATTTGGAAAACTGTCCATACTGCATACGGCATGTAAATATACGGTAAGCCTACAGGGTACAGTACATGTACATGTAGGCCTACATTACATGTACATGTATGTACATTAGTAAAAAGAGCATAAATATACAGTATGTACAGTATTTGAGGTCTATACATTGTGTACATGTACATACGTACACAGTACAGTGCATTGTATGAAAAAAGACCTCTCCATCAAATTTAATCAATCAGAAAATATGAAACGGGCCCACATTCCCCACACTGCCAGAAGGCAGAATGGGTTTTAATTCATTCAGGTCACCTTGTACACATTTACATGTTGGCAACTACACTGTACATACAGTACATGTACATTGTACATGTACATATGTAGTACATGTAGGTCAGCAGACCTGAACTACATGTACAAATTATAGTCAGGTGCATAGCAACTCCTCCCGATCATTACAGAATGCACTGTGAATTGAAGCCACAAGGCAATTGAGGAGGGGGACCAGTTTGATAAGACAGCCAGCCACAGGGATAATGCAATGCTACCTGCCGGCACCACTCCAGGAAATAGGACAATTCATCAAACAGAAAAATCCATTTGTTTCCATGAAAAATATGCACTTTTGTACAAGGGGTACAATTATGGTATTGTAATTGCCTCACCCACAGTACTGCCTAAATTTTCTTCCCCAAATTGGCCAGCAAGGCAAGTTGGGAAATGATTGGGAAATGGGAATGGCCTTCAACTGGCCACTGCGAAATTTGAACCCTGATAGTATCGACTATTTTGTCTACGCATGTTCCTCCATTGCACATTATATGATACACGTACATGTACCTGTACATGTATGCACTTGTCTGTCTTCAGTAATTGATGAGGAAAAACAATCTCCTGATGTGATAAAGGAGCTGTATGACCCCAAGCCAGTTGCTCCTCCTGCATACAGACTATCTCTACATTGTACCTGACAAGCCCATGGGAACCATTCTACATGTCATATGGATGGGCCTCACTTACAATTAATGGAGCACCTGTTTCATAAACCAATTACATTGCAATGGCTGTTTGGATAAGGTGGGCCATCCAAGAAATCACTTCCAGCCAACATAAACATCAACTTGAAGGATTGTGATGTACATGTACATGTACATTGACATGGAGGCACAGTATAGATTTTCTAAGTAACTTCTGCAGTCATTGAACATGTAGTCCTACTCTGACTGTAATTAGATGGAGGAAACTGAATCCAGGATATGTGAATTGATGGAAAAGACAACAGCCCATGAGCCCATGTCTACAAACTTGGACGCACGCAGAATAGGTCTAATTGCTGACTAGTGCATGCTTCGGATATTTACATTACCCAGCATTTCTTACTTTGAGAAAAAGTTCTGCCTGGATTGAAACATGGGCCCTCCAAATAGCTCAGTTTATCCATTATCCATAAATTTCGTAAAGGCTTCAAACACTGTGCAATTTCCTCCGTGCTACTTTTACTTACATACATTATAATTTGTTTCCTGTTTGGGTTTTTTTTTGTGGCCCTCCCCCTTTTTTAAGCACCTTTACCAATCGTGACGCACATCTTGAATTCTTGATGATAGCTTCTTAAAATTTAGTGGGCCTGACGTTTCGATCCGAGCAGGACCTTTCTCAAAGGCAGAGCCTTTCTCTGCCTTTGAGAAAGGTCCTGCTACATGTAGGATCAAAACGTCAGGCCCACTAAATTTTAAGATTTACATTTTGGTAATTTTAGTCAGTAAGCAGTTTGCAACATTTTGTATATATCATCTTGATGATAGCATTCATTCATTTCTATGTTCCCAGTCAGTTTTTCCTTTGTTTGCTGGATGATTTTTATGTTTCTTAAAATGTCTAAAGTTTACTTGCATGTATTTTAGACTGCGTAACAGTTTTTGTGTGTATTTAGTATGTGACTAGTACTGTACAAGTGAAATTCAACCTTCAAGTTGGAAAACTGTACTAGAAATGAGTCCGATTTTACCTGAAACAAATACGCCAATAACAATATACTGTACTACTGTACTAGTACCCACAGACTCGGCACATATTTACTGCACTATCCAGGCCTGTGCTGCACACAATGCAGATGTACTTACAAGGCACGGTGCGGACATAGAGGTTTTCACGGATGGTTTGCTGCAGGTCATGGTCCACCGAGCCTTTCTGGAATCGCATGTTGAGATACCGACGCAGATCTTTATTCAGCATCTGACCTGCAAGAAGAAAAAAAGGAAGCAAAGTCACACAACTGAATGGTTTACCCCCAAAAAGAGAAATGCCTCCTTGATTTCCACTGCCTTACAATTACAGACCCATGTTGAGCTTGGTAAACAAAATTTACAAACAACAACATACATTTATACCGGTACATGTACATGTACATGTACATTTGTACATCACCACTGTACAGAGTAGTGAACATGTACACTAATGCATGCTCAACTTTCAGCAATAAAAAAATTTTTGGCACCAAACCAACCTTGCATTGTTTCATACTAGAAATCTTTGTCCATGTACTGCACCTGTACATGTATGTACAATAAGCCTACATTGTACAGGTACTGTACATGTAAATTGTACATGTTGTAAAGTAATGTAATGTTCATGTACATGTACCGGTACATGTACGCCACAGTGTATTGTATAGTGTAAGCCTTCATAATACTAGAGATTAATGTATTGCCTATGGCATAATTAATAACATCCACTGTACACAATACATGTATGAGCCATCAGCAGACAAATGATGAATGGTAGACAGAGGAGTAAGTGGACGAGACACACCCTAAACAGTGGCCTCAAGCCCTCAACTGAGTTTTCATCACCGTCACACAATTTGTATCACCTGGCGGTTGGCACTTCATACAAGTTACCGGTTAGGCTCGCCTAATACCTCCTTGGGCCTACCGCACGTACATGTACATGTACAGTATGTGTATACATGTATGTCTATGTACCGGTACATGTATGTGTACATGTGATGTCTAGCATTCACAACTTCACATTGTCAGAGAGCTGTACTCTGCAAAACATGCATGCAATAAAATTAGTCAATAACATGTACAGACTACAGTACATGTACATGTACATGTAGTGTACAATTGTACACCTGCTGCTTTTGCAATCAATTGGTCCACAGTACTAGGACTGTACATGACATACTACAGTGTGTGTGTACAATTGTACATGTGTAAATGTCCTACATTGTACATTGTAGCTTATTGTTTGTGTGTACATACACAATTTACATAAAAATTATGTACATTATGTTCATCGTACATGTACAGTGAGTTTTTGTTATACATTGTACAAAATCACTTTTAATATGGAAACTGTACTGTACACGCGTGTACATTATGCATACATACATGTACTGTACGTACAGTGTACATGTACCATTATTACATCATGTACATGTACGTGTAGCTCAATCTCCCTTCTTGAGAACTAACGTACCATGGGTCACTTGTATGCATTCCTTGAACTGGGTCAGTATAAATTTAGGCCTTGTGTGACATGGTCAAAGACCTGACAATCCAAACTCTCATTTTAATTTGATTTCATGCAGTCTGGTTGGGACTAATGGTTCTACCTTATGTGCCTGTACGGTAGTAGCCCATCCTTCCAGCACAATTCTCTGCCCTTCATTCAAACATTTATGATTTACTTTTGCTAGTCAGTCAAATGAATCAATCCTTGTCTTTTTTTCATATAATCTTTTTGCCAATGCAGCGGGGAATAATCCACAGAATGACAGGTATGCAGTCCGTTTATTTGTGGACGCTCACAAAAATGTGCAGGAATGGCTACCGGAACTTTGGGGCAAATGCAGCGGCGATTAGTGGCTTGTTATTGGAGCTTGCCACATCTTGGCTCCTTTTTTTTCTTTTTCTCCGCTATTAATGAGTACCACTTGGACGATGTTTATGACATCCGTGTGTGGGAATGGAAAGTCTAAAACACTTTGCCCTGATGTATGCATTGCAGGAATGAACCTCTGGATCTGTGAAATCCAATTCTCCATTGTTGTCAGAGTACAGGCTCATCACAGCGAGACAAAACCTATTTCAAATTATTGATACCTAAAAATTGATTGCTGCATCATGCAGTGTGCGATCATGCAAATAATCTGGTGCCATAACATTGATACATTATGTACATATAGTTGTATACCAGTCTTGAGAAGAATCTAAAATTCAAATTGAAACATAACATACATGTACATGTACATGTACATGTGTACAAAAAACTACAACGCACATTAGCAATGCCTTCTGTACAACTGCATACGGTACTCCATAGGCCTACTACTACTAGTACTAAAGTACTACCGGTGTGTAACGGTACATGTGACATGTACTGTACAGTGTACATGTAGTTGTACCATGAAGGGGTTGTACACAGTACGTGTGCTTGTACACAGTACATGTACAGTTTACATTACATGTTCATGTCATGTTCAGTAACTACTGTACTGTACATGTACATGTGTACATGTACACTGAAGAACTGCGTACATGTATGTACATGTACATGTACGTACTGTAGGCCTACACTGTACACAGTCACAGACTCATAAAAAAGTATTTTGTATGTAAACATGTACATGTACACCTGTATAGAATAAGAATGCTTTGCAAAGTATACGGTTACCAATACGAGTGCAACACTGGATTTCCATTTAAATGGATAATAAATGCAACAAAAGCAACCAAATTTTCCATTTATACATGTGTAAATTATAGTGTACAGCTGTACATTGTACCTGTATGAGCAACAGGACAGAATGCACTGCAAAAGGCACCCAACAGACCTTTCACTTCCACCGAAGTTAGTCTTAGTCATGATTCTATTTGATCAAACAAAGTTTAGGCAAACCACAACAAAGAGTTAGCTTGGAAGTTCACTGAATACTTTTGTGTACACTCCTGCCCTCAGGGCCAAGGCAAACAATGGTCAGAAAGGCTTCAACCACTGAGTTACTACAGGTTTTCACTCCATGAGGAGAGACATGCTCAGTATAAAGTGAGTACACGTACAGTATGTGAACCTAAATTTACTCTACCTCCATACATACTTCACATACAGTGTATAATGTACATGTACATGTACATTATTTACCGGTACTTTGCCCATGTACAATGTACATGTACACACATGCACACTACAAACCATTAATTCAGCAGAAGAAAACCAGACTGATGTACATGTATGTGCACAGTATAATTATGAGACCTTTAGTCAATATTTACTACTTTTCAGTTTTCAGGTCAGACCCATTTACATCTACTGTACATGTACTGTGTAGTGCGCACATCGTACATGTACAAATGTACACAGTACATTATAGGAGTTTAGTACATTAAAAGTAAATTTAGCCAACTGTAAGCAATAAGCAATACAATAATGGCCGCTGCAATAATTAACATATGTTTACCGGTAAGGCGGTACATGTACACACACACGAACATGGTGGTGATCCTTTTCTGTGATAATACTGATATTTATAGTTCATAAAACTCCACCATAAGATGCTCAAACCCACACAGTGTGTACCTGTAACTCTGTAAATGTACATGTACTGGTAACTTGCGAAAAATGAGTATTTTTTTGCATACTTAATAAGCCCCCAGGTACATGTATAGTATGTACAGTACATGTGTGTGGTTGTGTAACTTGTAAGTACTTGTACATGTACATGTACATGTATGTAAACACCAATGCAACAGCTGCTGGTATACACTATACTTACTATAGTATACAGTATACAGTGTACATGTACATGTACACTTATGTACATGTGTACATAATATGTACATGTACATGTACATATGTACAATGTACATGTACATGTATCTTGTACAGTGTCCAACTGTCCATGCTCCTGTCTGTTTGAGTACAATATTACATGTACACACTGTACATGTACTGTACATGTACTGTACATGTACTGTACATGTACTGTACATGTACTGTACATGTACTGTACATGTACTGTACATGCACTGAACAATGTGAACATGTGATGTACATTGTACAGGACTGACACGTGCACAGTACATACATATGTATGTGTAATTTTGTGTATATTTCATGTACTACTGTAGGACCTACATGTACATGTATAGTACAATGTACATGTACCGGTAGTACATATATGCACACGTGTACATGTACATGTACTATACATGTACATGTATGAAATGTATTCCATTCTCATCATTCTCAAAAGCACGTGTACATGTGTACATGTACTGAAAAGGTTAACTCCAGGAAGCATCCCACACATGACTGTGATTCAGTGCAAGCTGTTCTAGGCTACAACTTGTACAAGAGGAAGGAGACTAGTATGGTATGTGTAAAGGAGCTCTTCCTCAGTGGTCCCCACTGCCCACCCAACAGTTTTCAAGAGCCCATTGGTCTCAAGCTTTGTCAACTTTAATAACAGGCCATGGCAATGCTTACAGTGTACAAGGAGGTGCAGTATTCCTCCTTCACCTGAACACATACGTAAGGTACAATGATGCATGCATGTACCGGTATAGTTCCTCTTTGTACATGTATACATGTACATGTACATGTCCCCAGTACATGTACATGTAGGCCCTATATGTACATGTACATGTACACTTTACACATTACATTATAACCTTACATGTAAAGTTCTACATTTGTTACTAAACTGTTGTATGCAACTTACATGTACATGTAATGTGTACATCTGGCTACATGTACACGTACAATGTAAGGGGTGGTTTCCAAAGTGCAGGGACTATTGAGGAAGCCTGCTTCCCTTTCTGATCTTTCCCATGTACAGTACCAATGTTCATGATGCCTACATGTACAGTGTACATGTACATGTACATGTACATGTACATGTACACTGTACATGTACATGTACATGTACAGTGTACATGTACATGTACATGTACATGTACAGTGTACATGTACATGTACAGGCTGTACAGCACAATGCCAATACAACCTTTACTTATTAAAACTTCACCAATGCCTTATCGACCTCCATGAATGTACACATAGACGTAGTCACGTACAGTGTCATGATACTCATCTAGGCCTCTACATGTATCTGTAGCATAGGAGATTCTATTTTGAACATGAGTTTCATCCCGAAAGAGTCTGTTTTCTGCATAGACACTAGACAGGTGATTCTATAGGGCCGTTCCACTTCCCACTGAGAAAATACCCGGTAGTTGCCATTTGAATAGTGTACATGTGCATGTAGGGCTGTATGTACATGCAATGCCAGCCTAAACATAAATGTAACCACCTTTTGGAAGGATACACAGTATTATAGGGTTGTACATGTACTGTACATGGTCG
The DNA here is from genome assembly GCA_949987565.1 of Luidia sarsii. Taxonomy (NCBI): domain Eukaryota; kingdom Metazoa; phylum Echinodermata; class Asteroidea; order Paxillosida; family Luidiidae; genus Luidia; species Luidia sarsii. The sequence continues at coordinate 27,351,016 of OX465103.1, read as the reverse complement.
TACTGGGGGAACCCTAACCTGCTATTCTACCACTGACCAGACCTCCTGCATTTTGGGGCCGCTGCCAGTATTTGCAGTGCAAAAACATGCGATTTAAAGTTCACCTGACAGGGAAGACAAATGTGTTTTGCACCCCTGTACAACTGTGGCAGGTGCTTTGTAATTTCCCTTTCAAATCTAGCTGGTGCCTGGATTTGTCTATCCTCAGGTTTTTTATAGGCCTCTTTCTTTAATGTGGTTGCATGAATGGATGGCAACAGCAAATGCTGTAGGATAGGAGCTACTCTGTAAGCAGGAGCCAACATGGATTTGGGTGTAGTTTGACTTTTCTCCTTTTGCAGACATTTCAATAAATGTCGCCCAATCTCCCAGCCAAATTTCTCCTTACAAGTTACAAGCCAACGACAGAGCTCACCTAGTTAAAAAAAGAGGTTTGAATTCCAGATTGGGCTTGTAAGGTACATGTAGGTCATGTACTATACCACTGCAATACTTGCATGCACAATTCAAATTCAAGTTTTTATGGAGGACACAATAAATGCTTTTATTCATTACTGGGATTTGAATTGCAATTCAGACAGCACAGATTTTTAAATTGTGATTCAAATCACGATTATTTGCACAGTAATAGGAATGCCCTTACGTCATAAGTCGAGTTCAAATGTACAACTACAAGGCATCCTAATGGTTTCTGAAATCCACCCCTTGTTAAGCAACCACACCTTTGGTTATGAGATGTAACAGAGAGAAGGTTGCAATAGACCACAGGTCTACATGTATGAACTGTCTCTGTACTTTGCAGTTTGCAGGGCTGACAATCATTATCATATGAAAAATCTTTCACCCAAACACATGCAGCTAGGGCTTTTTTTCCTGAAAGGCAACGCATACATGTACCTCTGTCAATCTTTCCTGAGGGCTTGAAGTCAGTGTGTCCCCATTGTCTGTGACAGGACAATGGCCATCTCCAATGATACATGTTCGCAGAGTCCTACAAGAGCCTAAGAGTAGACATGATAATTTAATTTTCCAAGCAACCAGGACCCCCCATAACTGACTACCCAGGGGAATTGGCAACAAGTCACTGCTTGTGTGGTTCCCTACCAGCGACAAATATAAATCACAGGCAATGGGACTGTAAAAACTCCTCAGACATCAATGGGATAAAAAAAGCAAATTGAATCAGACCTCTGTAGTCTGTACAACCTGGGGAATAATAAGGCTCAGGTCAGCTACAAAGCCGGCTTGTAACAGGACACTAGAAATGGCAAAAGAAGCATAAATGTGCAATGAAAACTGCTATGGGTATAATCTGTTGGATTGTGCAGGGTCTTTTATCTTCCAGAGAAGCCGTCTCATTTCCAAAAGATTGTTGAACAACTTGGCAGGTGCAGGGGTCGTTGAAGGTCACGCAACCTGCTGAGCACCCCATGCCCGGCCCACACCAAAATCTCAGTTACTCTCTCACTTTCTCCCTCCCCTCCTCTCTCTCCCCTCTCCTCCAACCCCCCCCCCTCTCTCTCTCCCTCCCATCTCCTCCTCCCCTCTCTCTCCCCCTCTCCTCTTCCCCCTTCTCTCTCTCCTCCTCCCCATCTCTCCCTCCCCTCTCCTCTCTCTCTCCCTCCCCCTCTCTCTCCCCCTCCCTCTCTCCTCTTCACCCCTTTCTCTCTCCCTCTCTGAGTAAGAATTATGCATTTTGAGGTCCCTCTGGTAACCAGAGAAATAACTAAGCACATTCCAGAGTCAGCGGTTCAAGGACAGGCTGTCCAATGTGTTTCAAATGTATCCTTAGTATCCTGCATTGGGCTGTCCTTTGAATACATGTACATGTCGTACTTCTCAAGTTAGTACTGTACGCGATGGGCCGATTGCACTGTGTTTCGCGGCATGCCGTGCCATGCCGTGGGATGAAATTTCGTGCCGTGCCGTGGGAGTTCGACTGGTCGAAATTTTGTGCCGTGCAGTGGGGGGTCGACTTGTCGCCGACGAGTCGCCACCGCGACAAGTCGACTTTCGTGAAAACGAAAATCAAAATTTCGGCAAGACTTTGCCGGTCGCGAATTGTCGGTTAGTCGACATTTCGTCCCAGGCCGAATCTCTACCGAATTCAAGTGAGCAAAAAATATCTGGCAGTGGCAAGGTGGCACAAGATTGTACACAGTGCACAGTGTGAATTTCAGCAACCCCCTTTGGTGAATGTGGACTGGCAAGTGTTAGTGAAAAGCCAATAAGCCATGGCCAAGCTGGTAATTCACTCATTGTCAAATTTTCTCATTTACAGTATCGGGTACATTGTACAAATCTACAATGTAAAACTTGTTCAAGACCACAGTATGGACAAAGGTGAGATTTAATCAAACTACTGTGCATTGCACTTGGTGGAGTAGTTTAATTTTCTATTCGAATGTGGTTGTGCTACCCCTCAAAACCATCCTTACCTTGACCTCTGGTGGTAATGCACTCGATGTACATGTACATGTACATGTACATACCGTACATGTGTACCATGTACATGTAGAATGTTCTCAAATGACTGTTTTTCAAAACCATGTGCATGTTCCTAATTGACAAAGGTGACATGATGAAACCGCTATGCTGGTATTTTGTGCATTTTTCTACCCCCTCAAAACCACACAGCATTCCCATAATCCACAACACTGCACAGACTGTCTGCTGACAGTGACAGCCAATGCTGCATACTTTCAGCATTATTCATTGCCCATAAAGTCAGCAAAATTGGGAGTGTGGTTGAGTGTGGCACTGGTACAGTGTAGCCTGGTAGGGCATATGATGGGTGTTGGTTGAAAGTTGAAACTACTGTACATGTACATGTACTGAACATTTACATGTACAGTACATGTACAATACAGTGTACATGCACTGTACATTGTTACAGTGCGAACGTTACTGGCGAACTAACATTCGTATGTCTCCTGTACTGTAGCCAATTGGCAGATGGCATAACACTACAGCTTTGTGCACCATGTCTGCCTGGGCCTACATAATGGCCGTGCGATTTCGGTTTATAGAAAGCAAATGTGAAGAAGGAAGTCTATGAATGATTGCAGACGTGCAAATGACCAACTCACACCATGCCACAAGTTCAGCAGCAACGTACAGCGTGCACAAATCATTCAGGGATCTAATACAATCCACGGCGACTTCATTGCATTTTGGGTCAGCTAATTTCTTCAAGGCTTAATTTTTTGGAATAGAAACTCTTGAATTCGTTTTATTCACGATTAATCTATCAATATACATGTACCACCAAATGATTGATGGTACTATCAGGCTAATACCATTTCGGCACGGTATATTGGTTGGGTTTGAAGGTAATTTTGATACTGCAGTATCCATACCATGGTATACCGTAATCCCATCATATCGGAGTATGTAGCCACTCCTAACAGAAGTCTTTTCACTGAAAGGTCATTTGGTCACCTGAGCATTTCCTGTAGTGCCTTAGATGGGCAACAATGAAATGGCAGGGGCAAGAGTGACGCACACATGAAATTCTTCATTTAAATGTTTGACGAAGAAAGGATACAGAGACGTGATAAAAGGTATAGTTTACATGTAGGCCCTACCTAAGTGCTATGATTGAGATGGACAAACCATTATTAAAAAATGCTGGTAAAGAAACATCAGCCTCAGTTTCAGTATCAGAGTCTCTACTAGTCTACTAACATGTAGAGTTTACTATCTGATGACTGCTGTTCACACTGGACTTTAAACAGGTGAGGAACCTTCATCCAGGAAGTCCAGTTTGAACAAGGATTCTAATATAACAAAGGTAATCAACAAACTAAGCCTTCTTGACGGATTTGTATCCGTTGACGTACCCGGCTTGACCGTCCTAAGGTGCAGCGGTGCTCGGCCAATTTGGGCGATCAGCGCCTCGATGTCCCACAGGGTAAATCCGGGCAACTTGTGGCCGTTCAGCTCCACCACGATGTCGTCGGCGTGCAGCTTGCCCGAGCGCAGGAGGATGCGGTCGCTGCGGACGTCCGCCACAAAGGGGAAGAGGCCGTGCTCGGCCCCGCCGCGGACGGCGAAGTTGGGGCTGCCGTCCTCGGTGGGTGAGACGACAATCTCGTGGACATTCTGACTCCAGTGCTTCGGGGGCTTGGCCCCTTTCTTATTGTCTTTAGTCATTAGGGGGGACGGAGATGGCAAAGCGGTCTACATGAACCTCCCAAGTTGACTCAGGCCAAGTGCTGTACACCCTGCATGGCACCGGGACGTTGGACCACAATCTCTGAATCGGTGGAAGGACCCAGTCTCGCACTTACGGGAAACAGCGGCAGTTTATTGCATTCCACAATGGGTAGGCAGCATGCTCACTCTGAAATTTCAAACAAGCAATGAGAACAATTAACAAGGATCAAGATGCATCCACAAAATGCATAATAAAGCACTGTCATCGATATGGCTCAGGACTAGGTAAGGGATCCCGTACACATCAATGTTTGTTGTTTGAAAACACGGGCCTCCTGGTGGGAAGTCAGCGTTGTGGACAGGAATAACATCTCAAGGAAATGGAGAGTGGACAGGCACTGTACTAGTAGTGCAATGTCCCAGGCAGTCCTCAACTCAGGGGATGCTACCCAATATAAAAAAGAAGAAGAGGAAATTTCAAACAACCCTGTATTCCAAGGAGAGCTGGTTGGCAGATTACACGCATGTGTGACTGTCCAAGCACCTTCTCAACTCCAGAACCGAGGGAGGCAGTCACAACATTGAGGGGTGGGACTTACATGTACTTCCCTCCAACGAGGGACAAGCAATATCGAACTGGGAGAAGGAGGGCTGCATTACAGTCGCCGAGATTCCTGAGAACCTGCACTGAATGTGGGATGGGTGCAGCACTGTGCACAAACGTTGAAGGCAAGGGAACACTCCCATTAGGGGCAGTCTCAGCAACTCTTCAACTCCCTTCCAGAAAAAAAACCCAAGGGGCCATGAGGCATGAGAAAACAACTCTCCGATGTTATCATGGGCCTGCATACAGTAATCATGACATTGTCAAACACTGTAGCTGAGACAAAGAGCGGTGTCACTCAGTGTCACTCTCACACCTAGGTTTGTATTGGCACTGCATTTGTTTGGCTACAATTTTATCAGTGCTTTTATCTCAGTGACTGTTTAACCCAAACAGCTCGCAAGTGGAGGACAAGAGATAGTAAAGTCTGGACATAGTCATAGCATAGCTCCAACACTGTGCTGGTCTCCTTGGGGTAGATACAGAGGCTGAGTCTGCCTCATTAATTTAAGGGGAGGTCTTACACTGGAGGCCAGAGTTTGGGTAACTGCATTTTGTGCTGAAACTAATGATGGAGTACATGTAGTTTCCTTGCTCATTCACATGACAGCATTGACGCATTTAAGAAGGGAAAGCCTTCAGAATGGGACTGTAGTCTATTGTACTTGTAGAGCTCCAGTGTCATGTATGAGTGTAACAAGTGCCGTGTCTAAATTCATTGGCTATGGCTAATGGCTTGAGTTTACATACATGTACATGTATGAGCCTATAGAAGTGGCCAGCCAGTGACACATACTGTATATGTACTGTACAGTACATGTAGGTCTGTTATTTCTACCAGTAGCCAATGAATTAAATTTTATGGCCTTATTTCTGTTGCATTAACCAAATGTCAATACGTAATCCACTTGGCATGCCTTGAACATTAGAGATATTTATAGTACAAATAAATACTATTATGATAGCAAACAGTATTCTATGACAAGCTTTAAAAGACTAACAGTAATACAATGCCCAGGATGCACATTATGTGTACACAAGTTCCCAACCAGATATAAGCTAAGAGAGAAAACGATGTACACTGTATTATTTATGGTGAACGCAGCATAGCATCCTCCCGCATGTCGCACCCATTCAATATTAATGAACATTTCTTTGTCACTGCAATTATTAATGTGATGGCCATTTGAATATAATTCAATATACATGTACATGTACATGTATGTACACTCAACTTGTTTGGCAACTGGAAGTTTTTAGTAAATGGCATCGAAGAGCTATCAATAGAACCCGATTAAAAAGAATGGACGAGCAATGACGTACAATAAAAAAGATGTATTCATGTTTCATAATGAAAACAACCACAGTGTAACTCCGCCAGTGGTGGGCATTTTTCCACTGACGTCATTCCCGCCACAATCTCAGGCAACAAAACCAAGGGCAAACACTGAGCTGTGTACAAAATACTGAGCTGTATACACACAGACAGTGAAGAGGATGGCCCATTGGAACACCTTTGAGCTTTGGAACGACATCACTTACAACTAAGCACTCATCTTACATGTATGCATTGAGTACATACGTAGGTTTGTAGTTTGTACATGCATTGTAAATATAGCCTTACAGGGCATGTTTACGAAAAAACAGCCATGAATGATAATTCATGCACCCGTAGTTCATGTGCTTAAGATTGAAAGAAAAATATTTTGCCTTTGTTAATTTCAGAGTCTTACAATCAAAAATACGATAACTTACAGTAAGTAGACTTTCAATCGATTGTACAAATGCACATTGTACAATTGTACATGTATAGCATTCCCATACACCTCCCATAATTTTAAAACAAATCACTAGCTATGAAGAGTTTTATGAGACTGACCTCAGGAAAGCTTTTTCTTTTGTGAAAAACAGCAGTTACACAAAGCAAAGTCATTTGATGATGATATTAACACCACTCAATCTGATTAACACTAGCACGTACATGTATACACAACACATGTACAATGTACCGGTACCTAAAAGATGTTCCACACAAGAGTGCAACGAGTTGATCAAGGAAATGGACTGAGATGGTCCTCTCACAGGTGTGTTACTTCACGCCCATAAACAACATTGGAGTGGACCACAGTGTGATTGCTATTGACCTTTACCAGTGTGTTATCAGAGGGACCTCTGGTCTGGATCAACCACTGAGTAGCTGTGGACACATGACGGAATGTAGTCCAGCCAAGCAGTCATACATGTAGGCCCTCCTACATCACTAGACAGTAGACACTAGACATTAGTAATGCATGTATATTATAAGCTATACCGGTAGCCAAAGGTGATGTGCAGTCACTGCAGTGACACCATGTGAGAAATATTTTGTAAAATAAACCATGAATGATAGTAATACTAATAATATATGGTAAATTTACCAATGGCTGAATTTCTAAAATAAATAAAAAGGCATACCACCTTGTGATAATTTTAAATAATGACCAGTATGAGTAGTCTTGTCAGTACTGTGCCTGTTCAAATGGCAAACATATCACTAATATTATAATAATACTGTACATCATACGGTGGTGTACCGTACATGTGTACAGTGTAAGTAACTTGTAAGTGGTGCAGGTAGCGCTGTGCATACCGTAGTCAATGGCACAAAATTTGTCATTGACTTATTATAAGGCTGTGGTTAGCAAGTGTTGAACAACTGAACTGTTGTCATGACTGTGCCTAAAATCGTTTAAAAAAATTTATTATTATTTGAGTCTGACGGTGTGGTTGGGGCTCTGTAGCTCTACTCACCAACGTTGTTTACTTGAAGCTGAACCATGGAAGAAGGATGGACACCATCGAGTACAGAGACAACAATAATAATATTCACTTCTTATTGATGAGTTCAAAAGCTAGTCACTGGAGATTAACAATAGCTGCCACCATTCCCATTTTGGAGAAATCAGTCCTCTTTTGAGGCAAAAATGTAGCTACATGTATTGTATGTATCACATTTTACAAGCGCTTGACATGACAACAAATTCCGATTTTTGGCTTGGAAATACACTCATATGACTTAGTCCGAGTAACTTTGACCCTTATAATCGCCCATTGTAAAAAGGTTGATTGAGTTACTCGGACTACGTATGACTACCTCCGCTCTGTATTTCCTCATTTTTAGTAGAAGTATTCATTTTGTTCAACTCATTTCAGATAGGTTGGCAGCAAGTATGGATTAAAATACCATGCCTCGTCATAGTCCGAGTAACATGGAACGACAAGTCACCCTTTTTTTCGAAATTTGGAATTTGGAGGGTCGGTTTTTTTTCAGTTGGGTAGTGGAAACATTTTGCTTTTACTGTTTTAGAGGTGTACTAGGTTTTTGACTGTTTCTCTTGCATCCTACACTACAGTACAGACTACAGTCACCCAACCGGAACCCCCCAAATTCCAAATTTCGATAAAAAATTAAACGGGTGACTTGTCGGGTCCAAGTTACTACTCGGACTTCGTCGGGACTTACAGTTACAGTTTACATTGGTTTTTCATTATTAACTTATATTAGCTGATCAGTTGTCACGTTCGTTTACTTTGTTCTGGTTTTGTCTTGTTTGTCGGTATTGTCTGTCCTAACTCCTAAGGTAGTTCATAAGTATAACTTCAAATAAAAAAAATTATACTATAAAAATATAAGCCTCGGCTTCCCATAACAACATTCATACTCATTATATTTTATCGTCTTCATTGATAATGTTACTATTATTGTATTAATATATTATTTTTGCTAGCAAGCTTCATTGAACTTGAAGCTACCGACCACTCTGCATTGTCCGTTGTCATGTTGATTTTTGATTTGATGAGTATGTAAATAAATGTAAAAATGTTTAAAAAAATATGTAACTTACATTACACTTTACAGTTAGAGTTAGAGTGAAGGAGAAAAGCACAGCGAGTGTGCCTGCCGTCCTATCTGCCGTCTGCACCGCTGATATCACTGAGAAGCGTCTGTCTACATTACACCGAATTATCGTCTGACTGAACTCTCAATATTTATGGCATGAGTAGCCCACTAATCAACCCATTCTATCCACTCACCTACCTGTGGGTGACAACTCGAGTTACGCAGAGAATTCCATTTCCACTGAACGGACGGCTGCCGGTGTGGTGACTCACTGGGGGAAAGTTAGCGGGGGTGTGAGTAGAAATAATAGAGCAGAACTCCTTCGAAAAAATTGTCCGTTTACGTTTTTAGTGTACACACAGAATGTGCGTGTGATTGATTGATCGTCGCTGGTTCCAATGCAACAACTTGTAATTCCCCATTCAATGGCAAGCGCGTGCAGGCAGATCCCGGGTACCACGGATTAATGGCAGTGGTTTGTAGCTGGTACCCGGCTAAACACAATGGTGTTGATAGTGGTGGAGGACACCAGTTTTGTAAACAAACCTCCGTCGTAAGCGCACGGTTAAATGGGCGTGCAAAGTAAATAGGGACTAGGACAAGTCTACGTTCACTCACTGCGTTTTGTTCTATCGTGTGAATCGGGTTTGCGATGAAGTCACAGGTGGATCAGTCAAGCGTGCCTAATTAGTGACACATTTGGGCGGGGGTAGTTTTGTCACGTTTGCACGCCCATGTAGTATGCCCATCCATGGCCCAACGCACCAAGTGACGCTTAAACACGGCTCAGTAAATTATATTTAAAAAAAAACCACAATTTATTGACGCATCGTAGTGGTGGTGGTTGTATTGGTATGGTAGTGCGTAGTGGCACTGGTAGTGGTGGTAGTGGTAGTGATAGAGTTGGAGCCTCCATGGTTGGAGGGTAGCAGTTGCACCTTTTCACGCCGGCAAATCAGTGAAGTGGGCTCATGAATCGGAAGTTGACATGTTTTAACAAATATTTAGTTTTCATGGAAAGCTACTTCAATTCAGCCAACTGATATAGTTGATTCAACCTGGCCATTATTAACTGTTACATGGGATAATGTAATATTTAATTCACATTTTAATTTTTATTTTCCCTGCAGAGTGAATGGTCAACGACCATAGAGGGCGCTATATTATCATTACGGTTCCGCAGAATGTAACCCAGGTGTTTTTCATACAAGGTCTGCATGAGTCAAAGCATGGAGGAATAAGAAGAGATTCCTCCATGGTCAAATCAGCTGACGCAGCTGGGACTGCTTCCCAATACAAACGGGATAAGCCTGCAATCCCTTTCTGTAAACTAATTAATGGCTTCGGCAATAATACAGAGGACGTTATATCAACAGATCATAGAGCTAAAACAAATAAACACCAAACAAAAATAATTACATGTACATGTGTATACATGATTGTACACAGTCATGTACATGTAGTGTACAAAATTATTATACTGTATTGTATGTGTACCAAAGATACTAGTATCTTTGATATGTACATGTAGGCCTACATGGGTTATACAAGTGTACATAATTATTATGTATTTAGTTACCCATATCTATAGAGGGCGCTAGACAAAAAAACGGTCGATTTCCCCATAGACGTATTGTGTACGGTTCCCCGACAGGTTACATAGACAGTAACAATAACACGTCAGCAGATGACTGTTCATGTAATTTGCTGACGTCGAGACATCATAAAAAATGGCCTCTCTGAAGGAGATCTGCGATGGACTGCCCGTCGATCCACTGCCCCCAGCCAGACCGAGAGATGGAGGCATCGCTCACGCACCGATCAGGGTGCCCAACCTCACAGCCGAGGAGGAACGAGTGAGTTTCCCCTTACCCTCTCTTCCCTCAAAGCGGCCGATCGAGTTGCACAACTCTCTTGAAGATGGCCGATCAAGTTTGTGATTGGTCGATGGTGTGGGCGTGGTGGGGGTGTGACCGACCCAAGAGTGTCAAATCATGGTTTAATTAAGACTACATCCACGACTAGTGCCACAAATCCAGAGCTTTCTACTCAATTTATACACCCTGAATTGTGTGTTGATGATATAATGATGTTAATGATCACCTTTTTTACCATTTTTCCTTGGGCCTTGACCTAATTAATTGTACCACATAAACTTGCTCTCTTACTCTTAGTCTTAGCTGATAATATTCTAACAAACGGTGTATCTAGTACCGGCCAGTATACCCACAGTTATATAACATAAAATTACAATTTACATAGTATCTATAGTCTGTCTTTGGGTAACATATGGTCTGGATCCTAATTTTTTAGGCCTTTAAATACTCAATGATGGATGTCATAGTAATTTCTTTCCATTCATTTCTCGATCCATTTGGCAGCTGGCCTTGCAGAATGCGCTCCGATATTTCCCGCCAGAACTTCACGAGGTTTTGGCGCCCGAATTTGCCGCCGAACTGCGCAACTATGGGCACATCTACATGTACCGCTTCAGGCCGGAAGTCGAGATGAGGTACTCACCGTAAACGTGATGTTCTCAGTCTTGGTCCCAAGTTCTCCTCAAGTCAGCCTGGACTTTTTTTATCTGTATTTTGTTTTACCGCTTGTTTGATGGAGAAGAATTGCATTGTGACACCATTGACACCGACTGAAATGACATTTGATGCCATCAACGGTAGAACATACAATGTCACCAATCACGACAAGGATGATGACCATCATGTAACGAGCTTCATTCACTCACTCATCCCCGTAGTCTCACCGACCATTGGTGCACTGATGCACGAACCTCCTCCACTCTCCCCTAACCTTGGTCTTCCCTATCAGGTCGTATATGGGAGTGTTGGTCCATTCCCTTGAATCATCCAGCCACTGTCTCCCAAGTCTGCCTCTTTTGCCTTGACCCTCTGTAAACCCTAGTCTAATGTCCTTTGCTATTGTGTTTTTAGACCTTTTGACATGACCAAAGTAGGTCAACTTTCTTTCTTTTCATGATGTCAGCTGCATGAGGATCTAGATGCCGCCACTTTTCTTTCACCTCTTCCCTGGCAGATTTGTTTGTCAACTGTTCTCTTCTGTTTCTATGCATGTGATTCCTAGTGAGCTTATTAAATGCAAAAGCACATCAGCAGATTTGAAGAAAAGTTACGCAACTTACAAATGTTGCGTATGTCTTGCGCCACTAGGACTCTTTTCAGCAATTTCTAGCAAAGGCAGCAAAATGTTGCATAAGTTACGCAACAAAGTTTCTTGAAATCGGCAGCAGATCCGCTCGCAACCAAACCGACTCAAACAAGCAATTGTTCCTTGGGGTCTGTCTCCTTGCCCAGAGCGTATCCCATTGATGAGTACCCTTGCAACACCAGACAGGCAGCTGGTATCATGCACATGATCATGAATAATCTGGACCCAGGAGTGGCGCAGGTAAGTCAACTTTTAAAACAAATTGTGGAAAGTTTTGTGGATTCTTTCTTTAAAGCCCCTGTACAGCATTGGTAAGATCGAAAAACAGAAATGTTCACAGATTTACATGAAACTTATTCAGTTTGAAGATGGTTATTGTAGAAACCTCGCACTGAAATATTCCTGCCTAAAATGCTGTATTTTTGGAGAAAAGAGTAAAGAAATCATTGACGTCTCATGCCTAGATCTAAACGTATGCATTCTATTCTTCTTTGACCTTGACCAATGTTGTGTTATCCCTTTAACCACCATTCTACTACAGATTTGGGCTGCCTTTAACTAACAGTTTCTGTCCTGTTGTCTCTCTTATTTCTGACTAAAATCTGATCTTGTTGTCTGTTTTCTTTTAGTTTCCTCACGAGCTGGTGACTTATGGAGGCAATGGTCAAGTCTTCTCCAACTGGGCCCAGGTAGGTTGCTTCTTTCCATAGGCCTCTTACAGAGAATACCAACTGGCCTCTGACACCCTGCCTACTGGCCTCTGGCACCCTGCCAACTGGCCTTTGGTGCCATGCCAACTGGCCTCAGTGCCCTGCCAACTGGCCTCAGTGCCCTGCCAACTGGCCTGGGTGCCCTGCCAACTGGCCTCAGTGCCCTGCCAACTGGCCTGGGTGCCCTGCCAACTGGCCTGGGTGCCTTGCCAACTGGCCTGGGTGCCATGCCAACTGGCCTCAGTACACTGCCAACTGGCCTCAGTGCACTGTCAACTGGCCTTTAATAAGCCCATAATAACGATGCTTCATTCATGGCATCAAATGTGTTCACATTTCCTTAAGAAGATGTTTGATTGATGTTTGTTCCTTCTCCTCGTTCTTATCATCACAGTTCCGTCTGGTGATGCACTACCTCTCTGAGATGACAGAGGACCAGACACTGGCCTTGTACTCCGGCCATCCCATGGGACTCTTCCCCAGTCACGTTGATGCACCCAGGGTGGTCATCACCAATGGCATGGTGGGTCACGGTTCTGTGGCACCGTCTGTAGTAGGGATGGAGACGGGCCGGGGGAACTAGTAGGAGTGGGAGGATGATGCTAGTATTGATTGTGTCAGTTCAGTCAATCGATGAGGGTGGGGATGTGTAGGAGGATGAGGGTGGGGAGGATTATGATGAAACTAGGAGTCGGGTTCGAATCCCGGCCAAGCTGCCTGGATGTTTTTCAGCAGGCAGTCAGGCAAAGCACTGAGCACTCAGTGCTCATTACATTCAGTGGGGCAAACCCTCGTCGAATTACTTTCTCCTTGATGCAAAAACAAAAATCATATAATTCATATTAATATGATACCATGGTAACAATCCTACTGTTTGTAGAACCATGACCACAAGACTTTTAAAATGGCCAATCCCACTTGGCAGTAAAATGTGATCAATCTCTCACCGTTTCTCTCTCTCTCTCTGCTTCTATCCTGTATGAAGATGGTGCCAAATTATTCTTCAAGAGAGAACTACAATCGTCTGTTTGCTTTGGGCGTCACCATGTGAGTATTCAAGGACTAATCTGAGAAGGGTTTGTGGCCATGCCACGCGGACTGATTGTATCTGTTGTACGATGCAATGCAGTACCTGCTGTGCCTGCTCTGTTTGGCATCAGGACACTGACAATGAACAGAGCGCTCTCCATAATGACGAGTTACCGGCTGATCAGACCCCTACTCCTTATCCAAAGAGATGTCTGACCTGATATCTCCATACACTTTTCTCATTGAGTTGGTAGTGTCTCTCCCTTCAATGGAAATTTGCTCAACACACCCATCTCATACTTGCACTAGCCCTCTTGCACATCATGGGGAGATTTAGGACTAAGAAGGATAAAAGGGAGCTACAGAACTGTTCAGTTGTTGTGGGTACAGTCCTACTAAGATCTTATTCTAGTTATCTTGGCATCGTTCTTCCTCAATGTGTGTATCTCTGCCCCCTTGCACATGTCATGGCGAGATTTAGAACCATGAAGAATAGAACTTAGAAGGGGGCTATACAGAACTCTGCAGTTGTTGTGCGTACAGTCCTACTGAGATCTTAGTCTAGTTATCTTGGCATTGTTCTTCCTCAATGTGTGTATCCATTAGGTATGGCCAGATGACAGCTGGTAGTTTCTGCTACATTGGTCCCCAGGGAATTGTGCACGGCACCACGGTAAGGACTGGCCAGAAGCCACTGATGAAGTATGAGCTGTGAACCGTTTTCAGCTTCAATCTTCAGTCAGAGCGGAGGCGTTACGCCTTCACTGAAGAAAAAAAAACAAGGTTCTGAATGTGTTATTTTATAAGTGGCCTGAATAGCACCAGAATGGCCACAGGTACCAAAAGAGTGATCACAGATAGCACTAGACTGGCCTGAATAGCACCAGAATGGCCACAGGTACCAAAAGAGTGATCACAGATAGCACTAGACTGGCCTTGAATAGCACCAGAATGGCCACAGGTACCAAAAGAGTGATCACAGATAGCACTAGACTGGCCTGAATAGCACCAGAATGGCCACAGGTACCAAAAGAGTGATCACAGATAGCACTAGACTGGCCTTGAATAGCACCAGAGTGGCCATTATGGACACCATTAGAGTAGTTTTGCATATCACCAGGGTGGCTTTGAATGGCACCAAAGTGGGCTTGAATGCCACCAGAGTGGCCGTATGAAGTGGCCTGTTGTATCACCAGACTGGCCATGAGTACTGCCCATGTATGGATTACCACCAGAGAGGCTTTGAATGACACCAATGTGGCATTGAAGGCCACCATAGTGGCCTGGAATACCACCAGAATGGCCCCAGTATCACCAACATGGCCTTGAATACCTTCAGGACGGCATCAATGCCGCCAAAATGGCCTCAAATACCACCATGGTGGCCCTCAATACCAACAAAATGGCAGTGAAAACCACCAAACGGACCGGCCTTGAATGCAACCAGTAGGGGTCAAATAGATACTACCAGAGTGGCCTTAAACATCCCCCTGATGAAGGCGTCCATGAGCCACACTGCTTGTATTCAAGGCCAAGAGTGAACCACTCAAAGATCACTGGTTCCCCTCCCTTCCCCTCCCCACTTGGACAGATCACCGTGCTGAATGCCGGCCGCCAGCAGCTGGGCACCAGTGACCTGAGAGGCCGTGTCTTTGTCTCGTCTGGCCTTGGCGGGATGAGCGGTGCGCAGGCCAAAGCAGCGGTCATCTGTGGCTGTGTGGGGG
Source organism: Luidia sarsii (assembly GCA_949987565.1). NCBI lineage: Eukaryota > Metazoa > Echinodermata > Asteroidea > Paxillosida > Luidiidae > Luidia > Luidia sarsii. The sequence continues at coordinate 27,335,728 of OX465103.1, read as the reverse complement.
TCATCGCTGAGACCAGCAAGGAGGCTCTGACCAAGCGCCACAAACAAGGGTCCGCCAATTGCATAAACAAAAACAAAAACCAAAGACCAAAAGCAGAAACAAAAAACCAAATATCAAATTCCCTGCTGCATTTTCTGAGCAAAAGTGATATACAGAAATGTTGCAAACTGCTTACTGACTAAAATTACCAAAATGCAAATTTCAAAATTTAGTGGGCCTGATGTTTCGATCCTAGAAGGACCTTTCTCTGTCTGGTAGACTTAACAAATTTCAGCTGGTTCTTGTTTTATTTACAAAATGAATTCAATGTTAACAAGTGTATATAGATCAGAGTGCATTGCGGTGTGTGGGGGCCTAGCTGTTGATACAAAAATTAATGGTCACCGACATGTCTTTGGTTTATAAGAGACTTTATCGGAGATGTTGAGCGTAAGCTATAAGAAGGATGACAGAGATGGGATCAATATTGTGGGCATCCTTGAGCAATGATTCCTAGACAAAGAGAAGTAGTTTTAAATGGTATCTTTTAAGGATAATCAGCCAGTTTAGACTAGCAAGGAGGGGGGATGGACCTGTGTGAGGGTACCGTTCAGATAAAGCTTGCAGTTCTGCAATGACTTTGTGGTGATGCCACCAAGAAGTGGTGACTGACTAATTAAGGCTGTGTCCGAAACGGGCGTCTAGAGCTAGGTCTAGGTCTTCCCCTCTATTGGAAATACACGGAGATGTGAGGACAATAGCCCTAGCCGTAGCTCTGGAAGGCCGTTTCAGACACGGCCTTACTTACTGACTACTGACTAAAATGATAACTGTAGTGGGCATGGCGTTCCAATCCTAGCAGGACCATTCTAGTCCTAGAGGCAGAATTCCTTTTAGAGATGGGAGAAAATCTCACCGGCTCAGATCCGTAGCTCAAGTCTGCTTTCTTTGCACACAGTTGGGTCATGGAAGTGGTGGATGACCTGGATGCCTGCATCGCGAGAATCAGGTCAGTATCTCCAAGAATAACTGAGAGAGCAATCAATATCATGGATAAATCCAACTGGGCAGCGGGCAGCACGTGGGTTGAGAGCATTGAAGCAGCTGTCTGCCATCTTGCCACTCTCAACACTTTATGATATCAGCCTTGTTCCCAGGGTATACAATCTCCTATGTATAGTAATGCAGGCAATGCAATAGGTTTGCCAACCTTGTTCCTTGGGTGTACCAGATCTCCTTGTTGGCAATAAACCTTTCCATTGTTTACAAATATTGGCCGCCATTTTGTATGGACGGCAAAAAAATGCAAAAGTTCTGCTAAGTTGTCACAGAATATCTCCTCAATACCCACTTGTTGCTGAATAACTGCTATAATGGAAAGTATTTAAGTCAAAGCATTGCCATTCAGTCAAGTTGACCGATTTGAGCCTTATTTTCAACACTTTGTGTGTCATTATTCAACGTTGTACGTACGGCCAGCCATAGTTTTGCCCACCGTGGTTGGCAAATTCTGCAGTCGTGACGCAGCAAAAGAAAGGTCTATAGTGGAGGTCATTGTCAATAGCCTAGCCAACCTTGCTTCCATAATCTGCCAAATCTCAACATTTGTAATTATTCAGGTCAATGCAATATGTTTGCCATCTTGCCAAAAATGTTTTCTGTTTCTCATCGACACTTTTCCAGGCTATTTTCATTTGTTGGGGAGGGGGAAATGCATGTGCTTGTTTAGTGTTTGGGGGCTTACTTTGTGACTCTTCTGTGCACAGACGGGCCAAGAAGGAGAAGATACCTCTGAGCATCGGTTACCATGGCAACATTGTGGACATTTGGTGAGTTTAAAAAAACAAATAAACTATTTCACCAATTCATGATAGAGCAACCAATATGATTTCATCCCAAGTCTCTGTTTAAAAAGCCATTTTAGATGGAGGTATTCCTTCCACTTTGATTGTGTCACTCTCTCATTAAAACAACCCCAAACCCCAGGGAGCGAGTAGCCACTGAGTACGACAGCACAGGGGAGCTACTGGTTGACCTGGGCTCAGACCAGACCTCCTGTCACAACCCCTTCAACGGCGGCTACTACCCGGTCCAGCTCAGCTTTGAGGAGGCCAACGCCATGATGGTCAATGACCCCGTCCGCTTCAAGAATCTGGTCCAGGAAAGGTGGACAATCTTTTTTTTTTTTTAGTTTCAAATGTTAAGGTTTCGGATGAGAAACTCAGAGGAAAGAGTAAAGGGCTGGATGTTACGGTCCTAGCAGGACATTTCTCGGAGGCAAAATGGCAAGGACAAAAAAATGGATAGGATGGGGGAGAGTCAATAGGATACGGATGACAGAATAAAGAGGAAGAAGCTGGCAGACAGACTAGAGTGAGATTGAAGGGAAGGGCAGAACAAAGAGTTATCAGAACAGCTTCTTCCCTCGTGCAGCCTCTCTCTGGAATTCCCTTCCTGGTTCATGTTTTCCCCCAGCCTACGATCTTGCCCTTTTTAAGAGGAATATCAATTCCTATCTCCAGCCTTCCTGAGTTCCTCTCCATCTCCTTCTTTCCTTAGCCCTTAACCTTGAGTGGCTTTATAGCCTTAGTTTTAGGCAAATTTCCATTACATTTTTTAAGGGATTAGTTGAGAGGGAAAGCTGAAGCCGGCAGAAAACCAATGGTTTTAGAACCAAACCCATGGCCTTGAATACAAGATTGAAAGAGAAAAGCCCCTGAAGAGTGTGGTCTATCTCTTTTCTACCCCTCGCCAAACTAGCTTGCGACGCCACATTGCCGCCATCAACAAGCTTGCTGACCGAGGACTCTACTTCTTCGACTACGGCAACGCCTTTCTGCTTGAGGCCAGCCGAGCAGGTCAGTTCACTTGATTTGCATTTCCTGCCCGCAGGATTCAGTGAGTCCTTGTTTGTGTTGATGACTACCAAGAGGATGAAGTAAATAAAAAAACTGTTGCCAACTGCTCGCTGACTAAAATGACCTGCAATACATAAATCTAAATAGAGAGCCTTAAGTTTTGATCCTAGCAGGACCTTTCTTTGCCTTTGAGAAAGGTCCTGCCTTTGCCTTTGAGAAAGGTCCTGCCTTTGCCTTTGAGAAAGGTCCTGCCTTTGCCTTTGAGAAAGGTCCTGCCTTTGCCTTTGAGAAAGGTCCTGCTAGGATTGAAACATCAGGCCCTCTAACTTTTCAGATTTACCAAGAGGATGGATGCGTATCCCATAGTGATCCAAAGCCAGAGCCAGAGCCAGAGCCAATTTCAGCAAATCTCTTAATTTGAGGTGAATTTCAATACCTGTGCGCTGTCTGTTATTGCATTAGATAATCATTCAGTCAGACCACTTGCACTTTTCAGAATTCAGCCCAGAGTCAGATAAAATAAGCAAATGTGTAGCTAATCAGGGACCTCAGGGTGTAGGTGATGGTTTGGGTGTTGTATTTGAATGCAGGGGCAGACGTGAAGAAGGAAGGGGACCAGACAGGGAACCGGTTCCGCTATCCATCCTACGTGCAGGACATCATGGGGTGAGTGGCAACACCGTGAATGCCTAGATGCTCTCAGAATATGCAGAATATGAAGCATACATGTACAGTATATATGCTAACCACTCCACGCTGGGCCTCAGTGCCGTTGATCCCCAATTGGGGGATTTTGAGGAGCTGTGGAATGTGACAGCACACTGTCTTGCACAGCAGTGTGCTAGCCCTCAACTCTTCACGCTAGCAACCCCACATTAGCCCAATCCCTGCCGCTAATGTGGCAATATAGGTGACAACTGACACCACAAAAGCTGTGTCTCATGTTGAATAGTGCTGTGAGTTTGGCTGAAAAGAGTCCTCATTGAAGATGTGGAGAATCGTGCTGCTGGGATCTGGAGGGCCAGACAGACGGAGTTACAGCAAGACAGACAGACAGACAGACAGACAGACAGACAGACAGACAGACAGACAGACAGACAGACAGACAGACAGACAGACAGACAGACAGACAGACAGACAGACAGACAGACAGACAGAGAAACACAGGCAGGCAAGCAGACAGACAGACAGACAGAGATAGAAACACAGGCAGGCAGGCAGACAGGCAGACAGAGACAGAAACACAGGCAGGCAGACATGCAGAGAGACAGACAGACAGAGAGAGACAGGCAGGCAGGCAGGCTAGTAGACATGTAGACACAGAGAGATAAACAGGCAGGCAGACAGGCAGATAGACAGACAGTCAAACAGATAAACAAATACATCGAAGATAGATTGATTGATTTTCAGGGTCTTTGTTTGACAATCTTTGGCTCAGAATGTGTCACCAGGTTCCTGCGTGCTGTCCAAAAGCTGGAAATACATCTTCCACTTCTCAGATGAATTTGAAACTAAAGGGGATGTTGTTCACAATAGAGTTCCTTCTTTGGAAGACTGAAGCCAAAACACATTGCTTTCCTGCCTGTGATTATTTTTGTGAGTAACAGATGTGACCAGCTTGAAAAAGAAGTCAGTCTGGCGTTTGGCCATGGTAGTAGATCACCGTGCAGTGTCTTGACTGTAAGTTGGCCCTGACTTCCTGTTGTGCAGGGATATCTTCTCATTGGGCTTCGGGCCCTTCCGCTGGGTGTGCACGTCAGGCGACCCCAACGACCTGGCCACCACGGACGACATCGCCACCACCGTCCTGGAAGACTTCATCCAGCAGGGAGGTGGGTCGTCTCTTGAAGACCCATTGTCATGTGACCCATTGCACATTTACCCTAACCACTAGCCTTGGGACTTAATTCAATCAGTAGACAGATTGGAACGATTTTTGGTTAAGTACCTACACCGTAAAAGCGTGGAAAAAAAATCCTAAACCCGCAATGGATCACCAATTCTTATGTAGACAATTAGCCATTTCCTGGTACAACCACTTGCTGAAAATGAGTGGACTTACACAGTTTTCTCCAAAATCATGATTTTGTGACACATATATGTGGCTCGTATGTAGGAATAGTGAAGTGAAGTGAAGTGCATGATCTGTACACAGCCGTGTACTGATGACCGTCATCCGGTTTACATTTTACAAATAGTAAAATCTTTTTTGGTGTTGTCCTTACATAGTATGATACTCATCCCAATTATCAAACAAAAACGTGCACAAATACAGTGAAGAATCATACAATACCAACCTCATTTTTGTCTGCAGTGCCGCCAACAACCAAGCAGCAGTATGAGGACAACATTCGCTGGATCAAGGAGGCCAGCAAGCACAAGCTGGTAAGGAGTCTTGCTATCAGTAACTAGTGCTAGTCTTGCTATCAGTAACTAGTGCTAGTCTTGCTATCAGTAACTAGTGCTAGTCTTGCTATCAGTAACTAGTGCTAGTCTTGCTATCAGTAACTAGTGCTAGTCTTGCTATCAGTAACTAGTGCTAGTCTTGCTATCAGTAACTAATGCTAGTCTTGCTATCAGTAACTAGTGCTAGTCTTGCTATCAGTAACTAGTGCTAGTCTTGCTATCAGTAACTAGTGTTAGTCTTGCTATCAGTAACTAGTGCTAGTCTTGCTATCAGTAACTAATGCTAGTCTTGCTATCAGTAACTAGTGTTAGTCTTGCCATCAGTAACTAGTGCTAGTCTTGCTATCAGTAACTAATGCTAGTCTTGCTATCAGTAACTAGTGTTAGTCTTGCCATCAGTAACTAGTGCTAGTCTTGCTATCAGTAACTAGTGCTAGTCTTGCCATCAGTAACTAGTGCTAGTCTTGCTATCAGTAACTAGTGCTAGTCTTGCTATCAGTAACTAGTGCTAGTCTTGCTATCAGTAACTAATGCTAGTCTTGCCATCAGTAACTAGTGCTAGTCTTGCTATCAGTAACTAATGCTAGTCTTGCTATCAGTAACTAGTGTTAGTCTTGCCATCAGTAACTAGTGCTAGTCTTGCTATCAGTAACTAGTGCTAGTCTTGCTATCAGTAACTAGTGCTAGTCTTGCCATTAGTGACTATAGTGCCAGTCTTGCTATCAGTCCCATGTGCTCAAGCAAAAGGTTTGGTGTCTATGCAATTCTTTTTTGTCTGAGCAAGTTTTGGTGCTTAAGCAGCTTTGTGAACTTGAACTCATGGTCTCAATCTCTCGTTCCACCCCCCCCCCCCTGCAGGTGGTCGGCTCTCAGGCCCGCATCCTGTACTCAGACCAGTCCGGCCGCATGGCCATTGCAGCGGCCTTCAACCAGGCGGTCAGCGACGGCCGGCTCCGTGGCCCGGTGGCCATCAGCCGGGACCACCACGACGTCAGCGGAACGGACAGCCCCTTCCGCGAAACCTCCAACATCTACGACGGCTCAGCCTTCTGCGCAGGTGAGAAAGCAGCTGTGTGCGGCAGCAATGATTCCTGCCTGAGTTATTAAGAGAGGATTTGCAAGCAAACAGATTATGGTAATCAGTGGATGCCATCAATTATGAGGTCAATAGAAATGAAGGGGTTGTTCATTGCGGTGGTGTAGACTAGTAGAAAGGGTGATCAAAGTCACGCGATGTGTCGTTGCTGGTAGCGACGTTTCAGTTGCTAACTGCTAACCTTCATCAGGCAACTGAAGAATGCGCGCTGCTTCGTCTGTTTATATACGCTTCGCCGGTTCCTGTGTACCGGTTTGCGGACGTCGTAGTAGTGATCGTGCGGTTTGGCGCGCGATTCTGGCGTCTACTAGCTATAGCGGCCCTGTCCGTGGTGGGTTTATGAGGTCGTAATTATGAGGTCGTACGCAGGCCCACGGGAACACAGGGGTGCTGTGATTTGTAAGACGGATTCTCATGGCATGGTGGGCTGTAATGTCTGTTAATAACAGGGCGTGCTGTAGCATAGTCCATCAACCCATCATAAAATATTGGCGTGCTGCAGCCCCCTCAGTAACCCCTGTTCCCGCGGCCTTGGTCGTACGCTACTTATTACTATCCACCCAAAAAACAGCAAACCTGAAATTCCATCTGTTCAGTGTACTTTGAAACTGCTCATTGCATTGTTGCTAAGGGTCAGTGTGTGAAAGCGTACTGTCCCCAGCCTTCTCGGCAATTGATAGTCTCCTCTCTTACGCCCGCAGACATGGCCGTGCAGAACGTGATCGGAGACTCGTTCCGCGGCGCCACCTGGGTAGCATTGCACAATGGGGGCGGGGTGGGCTGGGGTGAGGTGGTGAATGGGGGCTTTGGTCTGATGCTGGACGGCACAGAGAGGGCCGGAGAGAGGGCTAAGACTATGCTGGCCTGGGACGTCTCTAATGGGGTGAGTGGCAATTCTTCTTCTTCTTCTTCTTCTTCTTCTTCTTCTTCTTCTTCTTCTTCTTCTTCTTCTTCTTCTTCTTCTTCTTCTTCTTCTTTGTAATTCAGTTTTGAAGAGAAAACTTTGTTTAAAAAAAAGTTCCCAGTCACTTTTCCCCTTAGATTTGTGTGAGTGAAATTGAGGAAGTTTATGCTTAAATGCTTCTGACTGCCGCCCCCCCTTCCTCAGCAAAGATAGTTGTGTGAAGGCCACCTATAATGGCTGGATAGCCCTCTACAAAAGTACAAACATGTAGAGGGCCTGACAATTACAGGACCTAGAGCCAGAGCTAGACCCAAAGCCTGATAGTGATGATGAGCCAGAGCCTAAGCCAGAGCCAGAGCCAGAGTACACTCCAAGTCAAGGTCGACCTTGGCCTCATTAAACCCCATATGCCCCCTCCTTTAATCCAACGACAGCTGGCCTATTAGGTTATTGCCCGTCAGTCAAGAGTGGCGCAAAATTCCATGTAGCCACATGAACAACAGCACACATTCCAGACTGGTGGTATGAATACGCTTGAACTCCTCTAGAAGTGAACCGACTGTAGCTCATTCACTCATTCGCTCTGAAACTGAAGCTCCACTCGTGTTTCTCGTCATTGTTCATTTTTTTTTCTTTTTCCCAAGGTTGCTCGTCGGTGTTGGTCAGGCAACACCAAGGCCCAGGAAACCATCTGTCGAGCCATGGAGACCAACAGCAAGCTGAAAGTCACCGTCCCCCACAATGTCCAGACGGACGTCCTAGACAGGGCCTTTCGTGACTAGGACCACCACGGGACGAGGGTCATTGGTCGGTTCGTCCAGATCAGTCCTAGATGCCTCGTCCTCTCGCTAACCACTTTCCTTCAGGCCACTTTGCAATCCCCACAGGGTTTGTTTTCATAACAATGCGCCATTTTCAAAACTCGCTAAACCATGAGGAATAATGATACCTGTGAAATAACTCAATAAGTCAAACCTGGCACAGTCGGACGTCTGTATGGCTTTTGTCATGCTACATATTGTTTTGCAGAAGGCTGAAACCGAGTTTACAACTGGGACAAAAGTAGTTCCTGGATTCTGGATTCCCTCTGCCTTTGAGAAAGGTCCTGCTAGGATCGAAACGTCAGGCCCACTAAATTTTGGGATTCAGAAACAATCCAATGCATTCAGTAACAAAACAAGTTCTCCAAATTCAGAGGTCCTGGGGCAAAAGTGGTTAATGCTCATAAAAAGGAACAAATCTTGGTACAGTTCTAGTAATGCTCTGCTCCGCATTGCAAACTAAGACACTGATAACGATTGCATGTAATGCTCTAAAATTGGAAATGTGTGTACTCTCACCGATTTGCACAGATGGAGGAAACTAAAGCCGAAAGTATTCAGTAAAACATAACTGTATAAACGGAGACTAATGCTAAAATATAGATTTCTATCTACTTTGTGCTATTTTCTGACAGCTATTCAGGAGGGGAATTTGCTACATTGTAATCTGGGGCCAATGTGTTTTTCACCTTCCCCCCAAAAAAAGTAAAGAAAACTTTTGCCAGTAATGTTTCACCCTGAACATTTTGGGGTCAATTTTGTGTCACGGTAAAAGGGAGACAGGGTGTTTTGTATGAAATATTTGGTATTGAATGCTTTATAAGATAAGACAATGTGTTTTACAATTTACTAATCAATTTGATTGACTTTTCCTTGCCTTTTCTTAAAGATATTGTTGTTTTTTCTTTGTAACAAAAATTATAGTTTGATACCGAACTGTACTCTGAGTACCGGTACATATAGTCCGTAGTAGTAGTGATATATTTTTAAGTTTTGTAATCTACTCAAGACAAAAGTGAATGCCAGCACTGCAGTACACAGACTGGCTTTGTACATACCTACAAGTTGAACTGGACCATTTTATCCACAGCTGCATCTGTAGCTGGTTCCATCACTGTGGATCATGAACACAGTGGTTCCATAAGACTTGAAGGTTTGCATGGTGGAATCACGATGTGCAAGTTTGGTTGCGAATCTAGTGCCTTGTGGAGATCTAGTCCAATAGGTTGAATAGGTCTTCACAGGAACATTGTAAAGGTGTATAGGTCTCCACAAGGTTTTCACGAAACTGATATTTGGAAATAACTCAAAAACTGGACATTTGTGATGGGTAAGAATCAGTCGCAATTTGAAGTGTCATATGTAAGGAACATACGGTCCAAATTTCTACCCAGGAAAGTGAATGTGGTTGAAATGGGAGCATTTTTAAAACTTCGTTTCTCACTCAGTTGTATAGTGCACGATAACAAAGCAATATCTCCACAAGGATACACAAATCTGTAAGAGTGTGCGTTAACGCATGTATCGGGCAAGTCATCTCTTTGAAGGAGTATGGCTCTGCAAAGAGTCTCCTGATAACAGGCAGAGCACAGTCAGAAACATTGAGCCACCATCTGTTTAAGAGCCATACTTACAATAGTGTCACCACTCACAGTTCACTTACAGTGGGTCCGTCATTGGACATACATGTATACTGGACCAAACTGGATCGGTTGGAGAATTGGGAATCTGTAAAGAAGAGAAACTAGTCCCTTGAGGGAAAAAGAAGAAGATTTTAAACATTGCATGATGGACAACGTACAGGAGTAAGGTTGTAGATACACAATGTGGAATGACTCTTTCAAGAAGAGGTATGTTTCTGCAATGAACCAGTGAGTGGAAACTCAGTATTTCAGCCAGAATGCTCTGACTGTCCTTGGGTGGTGGTATGTGTGTGTGTGTGTGCGTGTGTGTGTGTGTGTGTGTGTGTGTGGGACTGGACCACAGTAGGAAGGATCCCTTTGTCATAGTATTGGGTTTTCAAGTTTATCTTGAGTTTTGATGCTGTTCACTGTGTGAGAGATTTGCGGTGACACCACCTACAACTTTTATTTGAGTCCCAAAATAAATATTGAGTCTTGAGTTTGAGTCACACCCCTTGAGTCCAAGTCCGAGTCATCCATATCCAGTAGGAGTCTGAGTCATTTGATATTGTGGCTCAAGTCCGAGTCATGGAGAAAAGAGTCGGACTTATGTCTGAGTCATACAGGGCTTCCATGCACATAACCTCCTCTGTGAACTTATGAGTGGGTCTAGGAAGACACAGTGGTAGTTCGGTATGCAGTATGTGTTCCATCCATCATCATCAGATGACTTATTCCTGTCTTCCCCAACAAACTTTGGCACAAATCAAACTGGATTCATTGTGCATCTGCATTTTTTTTTCTTCAAATGGAATAAAGCTTCAGAATACTGTCAAACAAATAAGTGCCTTCTTGTCTCTTGTGTTTAATTATTTGGTTCAAAACTTGTCAAGCCTTGTGGTTGGTGATATGTGTCACTGAGTAATAAGGAACCTAACTAAAATAAAATAAACAACAATTTTAGTAACTAACAAATCTTACTGACTAGCAAATCTTTGTAAACGTGCAAAACACAGCCTAACATAAGCACTGGAAGCTGTTCAACCTAAACATGATCCATTCTTATCAACAATACAGCATAAATTGGTTAAGGAAGCACAATGTTATAAGGTATAATGATTGTCGAATGACAATCAAATTGCAAACAGATTAATAATTCTGACAACCTTATTTCACTAATGACACAACCATGGGGGAAATAAAAACTATGAACATGTATGTGTTACTCTTGGTGGAAGGCAAGAGAGATAAAAAGCTGCATTTCCACGAATGTATTTGGTCCAAGTAACCGAGACGACGGTTACTTTTCCTTTAAGTCCAGTGGAAACGGCCCAGTTGAATTTCCTCTTAGTTACTTTAACTGAGCTGATAGGTTACTTTTACCGGCCAACCTCTGCCCAGTAAAAGTGACCAGGTAAGTTTAACCGAGACGATTAGTCTAGTGGAAATGCACCACTCGGTAAATGACTTGGCGTACATGTACATGCTCTGTGCACACAATAATTTTTGCCAGCTCCGTTACTTTAACCATCATCTCGGTTAAATTGACCGAATCAAAAGTCCATGTGTGATCAACTGTCAAATTTGACCATTGGAAATTTAACCATCGTCTCGGTTAAATTGTAGTCCAGTGGAAACGCGGCTCAAGTCATGCCTGAAATCAGTGAGCCATTGCCTGGGCCCAATTATCTCATGGAATCTGTGACCAATCTGTTCCGACTGCGGTCAATTCGCCAGCCCATTTCATGGGTCAGCTTGACATGTGGTCAGTGCACCCGTTTCTCAGTCGTACACAGCCAATAGAGGTTTTTCACATGACGTCACTTGACCACCAAAGGCTGATAAGCATGTCCGCAGGAGCGTCCAAATACGCGGACGCGCACGCAAATATCCAATCTGAGTATATGATGACTTGAAGGCGCATGCATACATCCACGTGAATTGAACGCTGACCGGCAAAAAGCACGTGACTGAAAAACCTCTACAAGCAAGCCTAGCTCCTGCACTTACATATACAATATACAATTTATTTGGGGGTGATTTCATGAGTGAAAAATGATTTCTTACCAAAATAGCCACAAATTCTTTTCATGTTTGATTTTACTCTGCCTCACTAAAAACCACCAAATGGCAAAAAAAAGGAAATGTCAGAAGAAGAATTTCAATCAGTCTCTGAACATTTGGAAGCACACTGTGGAAGAGGACTTCAAACTCACATTTGAAACTTCAAATGTTCTACAAGAATAACCATTACAAGCAGATTTTTTTTAAGCATTACAATGCACCTGGGGAAAGAAATCTTTCAAGCTTTGGATTTGAAGTACACAGGGATGTTTATTTATGGGCATTGTAAACTATTTCTGGTACTAAAAGCGAGATGGAAAATAGGTAGAGCGTGTCAAGGGAACTAGCAGTACAATTACTGATGCTTGAAATTAAATTTGGCCCAAAGGGAAGCCTTCAGGATTTAAAGCAAATACAAATGCTAACAAATATTATTCAAATATTTATTCAAATGTCATTTCCCTGATGACCTTATGACTGTGGGGCCGAGGCCAGCGTTTCAGAGGATACATTTCTGAATACCCAACTGATAACCAATAATGGCTGGTGGAAAAAAAAAAACACCGAAAATGCTCCAACTGAGTGCTTCCTGTTTAATAGAAGTCACTCAGGCATTTAGGGCTTCTGCACTTTTTTTGCAGTTCCTTTTTTAAGGTGATATACAAAAATGTTGCAAACTGCTTACTGACTAAAATTACCAAAATGTAAATCTTAAAATTTAGTGGGCCTGACGTTTCGATCCTAGCAGGACCTTTCTCAAAGGCGGATGTATGTATCCTCTCCGCCTTTGAGAAAGGTCCTGCTAGGATCGAAACGTCAGGCCCACTAAATGGGAAATTTTTTTTAATTTTTTTTTTTTTTGGGGGGGGGCTCATACGGTCAGTAAGCTAGAGAGGCAGCTACTTAACTTGACAGTCCAAATTCAGGAATCCTGGGAAAAAGCAACGGCAAAAACTGCAAACGAAAACAACCAATTTTAACAAATCATTGAAAACCTTAAACAAAAAAGCAAATCAAAGTTACCAAATTCCACATTTCTTGTTACGTAATACCACCCTGTAACCGAACAATAATCCATCGCAATTTTTTTTCATGCAGATCGACTGACCAATTCTTGAGAAAGGATTCTCACTGAAGAACTGAAAACCAAAAACCAAATCAAGGTTGCCAAACTTCACGGAACCAAGTGTCCAAAATAACTCACTTACATAATACTACCCTGAAACCCACCAAAAATCCATTGCAATATGAATTCCAACTGACAAAAATAAACCTTATGTTGATCAGTATTTATGTTGTTTGAAAGTTCAATTCATAGTGCATCTTGTGCAATGTGCATGGTGCAAACGCATTTCAAAACAGCCTGTGCAAAGGTAACCAGACTAGAATGCACTGGGACTGGCTAGAGTCTGGCTCCCTGTATCCCCCTTCATAAAGCAATTCTATAGACACCACAACTCAACAATGGCTATCATCATATAATAACTCCCTTTTTCTGTGAGGTTTTGCGCTTGCTCGACATGATAAACACTGATCATGAGTGCTCAGTGCTTTGCCCGGTACCCGAAAAGACATCCATACTAGAAATTGGGTGTCCCAGGTTCTAATCCCATTCCCACCCTAGCTGCCTGAAATACTTTTATCAGGCACCGGGCAAAGCACTGAGCACTGTGTTTATCACATTTAGCAAGGGCAAAACCTCATTGAATTACATTCTCCTCGACGCAAACATCATGTTATATCCCTTTCTCTGCCAAATATGGGAGCCTCTTTGAAACTATTGCAGAAGCAATAAGGGTCAACCACCTTGCAAAAAGCCCCTACTAGCTAGATGGTGGCCTTCCCAAATAGTGGGGGCACCAGTCAGAACAATTTAACCAATAATAAATGCCCATATATCTCCAGGGATCACACCCTCGCTTTCATTCAGATGCAAGCAACCAAATATTGTAATAATGGCTACAGCAGCTCAGGGATTACACAAAGTGGATGCAGCTTTTACAATTTTTTAAAAGTTAAGTCAAACATATAAAGGAAAAACTTAAAGTGAATTTTTTTCAAAATGATTATGATTTCTATTATTAAACTACAAAATACTAAACTTCAAATTCATGCTTTAATCATAATTCCTAATTATCAAAATCAATTGATATTGATTGATACATCTGTCACAAAAAAATAATTCTGCATTAGTCAATGCTTCATGACCCTGCATTACCAAATCTCAGGCAAAACACGCTCACTCACTTTTGTCACCAGCTCTTTCAACTCTGTCTAGTCATTGAAAAAAAAATGAGCAGAAAAAGGATTGCATCTCAAATCCAAAGACCAGCAAGTAGTCTAGAAGTGGGGAGTGCAACACAAATGGCTTCTGAACCATGTATGCCCCTGGTCAACTGGATAGCAGTGTTGAGGTCATTCGGGCAGATAGGAATAATGGTTCCCGCGCCATTTGATACTTGCTGAATGATATGAAGTTTGATGTGTAAAATCGTCAGCATCTTCACGATCACGCAAAAGAAAAGATGCATTTTTTTGCAAAATGGCGATTTGAAAGTAAGCAACATTTTACAAAGCATGTATTTGTCTGGTTGATGGTGCTTCAAGGATCGGCATTTTCTATCAGCCTGTCTGGGCACAATATTGCTATTGTTGTTGTCGATGCTAATGCTGATGTTGTTTTTGTTGCTGCTGTTGCTGCTGTTGCTGCTGTTACTGCTGTTACTGCTGTTTTGTCTGCTGTTGCTACTCATGTTATTGTTGCTGCTGTTGCTGCTGTTGCTGCTACTGTTGCTGGTGTTGTTGCTGGTGTTCCTGTTGTTGCTGCTACTGTTGCTGTTGGTGCTGCTGCTGTTGCTGTTGTTGCAGCTACTATTGCTGCTGTTGCAGCTACTGTTGCTGGTGTTGCTGTTGTTGCTGCTACTGTTGCTGTTGGTGCTGCTGCTGTTGCTGTTGTTGCAGCTACTATTGCTGCTGTTGCAGCTACTGTTGCTGGTGTTGCTGTTGTTGCTGCTACTGTTGCTGGTGTTGTTGCTGGTGTTCCTGCTGTTGCTGCTACTGTTGCTGTTGGTGCTGCTGCTGTTGCTGTTGTTGCAGCTACTATTGCTGCTGTTGCAGCTACTGTTGCTGGTGTTGCTGTTGTTGCTGCTACTGTTGCTGTTGGTGCTGCTGCTGTTGCTGTTGTTGCAGCTACTATTGCTGCTGTTGCAGCTACTGTTGCTGGTGTTCCTGTTGTTGCTGCTACTGTTGGTAGTGTTGCTGCTGTAGCAGAGCCTACTTGCAATTATTAGCCCTCTTGCGCTTGCCACTGCGGGTGCTGCCCAAGATGCTGCTGGTTGGAGAGTGAGCTCGAGGGCCCTTTAGATGCTCAGCGTGGTAGTTATCCATGTAAGGCTTGACAGCCTCCCAGACCTGCAGCAAGCAGAAACACTCACTGAGTCATGGGTGCCTTTCATGGTTCAATCTTTACAATATATGTGACATGCCCTGCCCTTAAACTAAAGGCCCATACAATTAATACAACATTGGGAAGATCGGGAAACATCAATGTCCACAGATTTCCTTCTAATTTACACAGTTTGTGTTGGAATGTTTTATGGTTTAACACACATACTGTGGCAATCTTTTGACCTTTACCAATGTTGTATAGGGCCATTAAGTCATGCCATGGCTAGAACTGTGGACTCAACATTTCAAAGAGTATGCTCTGTCCATCGTCAGGAGATAGTCTCACACAAAAGATATCTTTACATGGTGTCCACAAACCATCCTTGACTTATATTGGTCAGAGTGCATTAATAACGCATGGAAAGGCTTTTGAGGATTTTGAGTTGAGATTCACTCTCATGTGTGCAAGCATCTTACCTTACTGCCTTGCAGCAGCGCAGTCACAGCATCAATGTCAGGAGCCATGAAACGATCTTTATCCCATGGCCTGTAAGAACAGCAACAACAACAACCAAAGTCACGGAAGAAGCTGCTTTTTTCATTCATCTTATAATTACTCAAGGTGATATACAAAAATGTTGCAAACATTTTGGTAATTTTAGTCAGTAAGCATACTGACTAAAACTACCAAAATGTAAATCTTAAAATTTAGTGGGCCTGACATTTCGATCCTAGCAGGACCTTTCTCAAAGGCAGAGTGCCTTTGAGAAAGGTCCTGCTAGGATCAAAACGTCAGACCCACTAAATTTGAGAAAGGTCCTGCTAGGATCGAAACGTCAGGCCCACTAAATTTTAAGATCTTAATTACTCGACTATTGATTAACACTCAAAGGTTAGAGGGCCTGATGGAAATGGTTGGGATCAGGTGTATCCCATAAATGAGGGTATGTGTATATGTCCGGTTTGCCGAAACATTTCGGTATCCGGCACACGGCAAATAAATATTCCATGCCTGTGGCCTTCAATCAAATACTTTGTCCCTGTTTGTCTTTTATGGAATCTGAGTATAACATATTTTATCAATTGAGGATAAAATCATTTATACTCAGTGACATTATGGTTAGCTAAATCAGCTATTAAGAGACTGGTAACAAGTCTATGCCTAAAGGGTAAATGTAGCTAAAAATAGATATAGGTTGGAAAGTTCTAGAGCAGAACAGTCATTACCATATAAGGTAATCATTGGAAAATGCAAATGAGATGCGTATATATGCAAATAATAGCAAGCCCCCAGCCAATCAGGAAAGGGGGTGGAAAACTTGCAACCAATGAGAGAGCTTGCTGTATCTAGGGACTCTAGACCTTCAGTTTGCTGCTTCACTTGGTCACAGCTTGCCCAAGCAACATCTTGTATGATCTGCGTTGTGCAGAAAGACAACGTTCTTTTCTTCGTCAAAGAAGCATGTACGAAACGAAAGCTCTCTAATAACAAGAGCCAACGATATGTTATAGATCAGGGTGGACTTACGCCACAACCGTTCGGACCAGCTTGTACACTTCCTCCAGAGGGGCTGTCGTCTTCAGTGGGCGGAGAAACTCGATGCCTTGGCACGCTGCCAGTAACTCAATGGCGAGCACTGTGTACATGAGTGTGAAGGTGCGGAGAGAAGGAAGGAACAGATACTGTGATTATGACATACTCATGCCCAGGCCATGGGACTAGCAAAGTGGACATGTACAGGCCATGATGATATCACCTCTGTATGTCCAATCTGTATCTTGATCTGGTTTGGTCAGCAAAATGTCCTTTGAAAACCAAGATTCGACCAAGAGATTTTAACAATGCTGCTTTAGTTCAGTTTCAAACATTTTCAATTATAGATGTTGACTATCTTAGCAGATATTGCAAACTGCTCACTGACTAAAATTACCTGCAATACCTGAATCTCAAAAGTTAGAGGGCCTGACGTTTTGATCCTAGCAGGACCTTTCTCAAAGGCAAAGAAAGGTCCTCCTAGGATCACAGCAGGCCCTCTAACTTTTGAGATCTTAGCAGATGGATAGTTTGTTCCTGTATTTCACAGAATGAGTCCTGAAAAAAAAGGATTTTGTTGGGAATTTGAAACAAAATCTGGTCATTTCCCCTCCCGGGGATCTTCTGTTAGGCTGGATAAAATCATTGAGTTTGTGCTTTCAAGTACCGGGGTATGATGTGTGAATAATCTGAGAAGAAAAAAAATCAGCACTTTGGGGCAGCTAAGTTAACATTAACTAGCAAGCATGAACATATATAAGGCTGCTCACACTGCTACAAAAACAAACTGAGATTCAAACTTCAATGTGTGGACACAGTAATCATGATTATTAGTGGGACTGAAATCACAATTAGCGCCTCTTTTGTAAATAATCATGATTATTTGCCAAGCTGAGTGAGTGTGAATACAGAAATACATAATTTTTTTTTTTTAGAATCACACAGTGTACCTCTCTCTCACATCTGGCAGGAAGTGCCGTGCTTGTTTATCAGGTTGTGTCCCTCCCCCAGCGTGATTTTTAATGCGAGCAATAAAACCCAAACTTTCTTTTTACATCGCGATTTGAGTCACGATCAGTCGCACAAAGTGAATGACCAGCTATTGTCTCTTGGGACAGATGGCGCCAACACTGCTGCCAATGTCTCATCCAAGGCTGGCTGCTGCCAATAATTGTTGAAAGGCCAAAAGTTTGTTGAACCACCGTGTGGAGCAAGGGCACAGTCCATGCCCAATGGTTCAACCTACTGCAAGCTGATCATTTCCCATCTGAGGGGGACTGATGAGTGGTCTCCTTTATTTAGGGGTAGTTAACCCTAATCCTCACGAAGATCGGATGATGAAAGAATGTCACCCAGCCTTACAATGCATTTTAACTCAATTTATGATAAATAAATTTCAATTAATGATGGATAAATTGTTCATACAAAAACTGTTGCAAACTGCTCACTGACTAAAATGACCTGCAATACATAAAACTAATTTTTTTTTGAGGGCCTGACGTCTTCGATCCTAGCAGGACCTTTCTCAAAGGCCTTTGAGAAAGGTTCTGCTATAGGAACAAAACGTCAGGCCCTCTAATTTTTGGAGATTTGTGGATAAATTGTGATAGGTTGTATGGTTTTTATGCATCACCCATTGTCTTATGATCAATCATAAGTTACCATGAGTTTGATTCAATCGTTCACCAATCCTACAACAAAGCAATGTATCATAGCAGGCACTGCGTGCCTAATCAACTTGGAGTCTCTCGTCATCTTGATGCCATGAAAGTCCGGTCAAGAGGAAGGTGTACCTTGCTCGACATGCTCCACGACGGTCAGGCACTTGCGAGCAGAGAAGCCTCCCATGCTGACGTGGTCCTCTTGGTTGGCGCTGGTCGGCAGAGAGTCCACAGAGGCAGGGTGGGTCAAGACCTTGTTCTCCGAGACTGGTTTAAAAACAAGATGCAGGGAGGGTCGTTGAGATTCTTCAGATAGTGGGGAAGGGGAGAGGAGGGAGAGGAGGAAAGACGAGGAGCTGGGAGGAGGAATAGGAGAAGAAACTTACGGAAGAGGAAAAGGAAATGGTGGAGGAGGCTGGAGAGGAGAAGGAGGAAGAGGAGTAAGATAAAGATGGGGGGACTAGGATGAGGAAGAGGGGGAGGTTAAAAAGGACGGGATGGCAAGGATGAGAGTGAGAGTAAGGATAAGAAGGATGAGGATGGGTAGGATGTGGAGGAGAGGAATGGAAGGATGAGAAGGCTGAGGAGAATGAGGATGAGAAAGATAAAGGTGAGGAGGATGAGGAGGATTAGGAGGATGAGGATGAGAAAGATAACGGTAAGGAGGATGAGGAGGATGAGCAGGATGAGGATGATGATGATGAGAATGACACTGATGTTGAGGTAGATGGGATGACGAAGAAAAGAAGATAGATGGCTTTGCATTTGTAAGAATGATGCAACTCTTACTTGCGTTTTTCAAATATATTTATTCAATAATATTTATTTTTGTTCAAAATGTTTGTTTTGTCATCTTACCTAGGGCAGCTGCAGTGCAGTGAGCGATCATGAATCCTGAATTATTGCCTCCGTCGTTCACCAGGAAAGCCGGCAGCTCACTCAGTGCTGAGACAAAAACAAACCAAGGAAGAACTAACAGTTGCTTTTTTTTATTCTTTAAGATTCTGGTAACATCTGATCCGAGACCTCATCAGCTCCCAGCGAGAGTTGAGCCTCTTCAAAACCATGGTTGAGGCTCAGGCCCAGGCCCAGGCTCAGGCCCAGGCCCAGGCCCAGGCCCAGGCCCAGGCCCAGGCCCAGGCCCAGGCCCAGGCCCAGGCCCAGGCCCAGGCCCAGGCCCAGGCCCAGGCCCAGGCCCAGGCCCAGGCCCAGGCCCAGGCCCAGGCCCAGGCCCAGGCCCAGGCCCAGGCCCAGGCCCAGGCCCAGGCCCAGGCCCAGGCCCAGGCCCAGGCCCAGGCCCAGGCCCAGGCCCAGGCCCAGGCTCAGGCCCAGGCCCAGGCCCAGGCCCAGGCTCAGGCCCAGGCCCAGGCCTCCCTTGTTCCAAACTGTACAAAACAGAACATCTGAAATGTGTTGCCAACTGCTTGTTTTTTGGTCAGGTGGCATTTCATTCATTTTCAAATGGATGATAGAAAGTGGAGTTGAACTATAGGCCTATAGTCCAATCACCGTATGAAGAGCTAGAGGTTATCACCAGTCTTGACTATGGCCTGTTATTCCTCTGGCAACATGGAGTTCGGTGCATAACAGGCAATAGCAATTTCTAATAGGCCAGCTGTGGGTGGACTGGAGGAGGGGAGGGACCTTTCTTAGCATCTAATGATGCCGAGGTCAAGCTCAACTTGGAATGAACGGACCTTAGAGCCCAAGCCACAGTTTACAATAGGACATTCATAGTTCTAAACTCTCCCAGAAAATACATGCCAGCACCACATTTTGTGAAGCAACACTGCTACCAGATTTACTTTCAAATTTGACAAAGGCCAAAATGGAGCACCATTCTTTCCTCGGTCAATTCAAAAGCTTGAAAAGCACAGTAAAGACCTGCTAGTCAGCTCTGACTGAGTGACAGAGGCTAAAAAGTGAAAGAAAAGAAGTCAGAACTGCAACCACGAATCAATACCCCTCCTTCTAAAAAAAAAAGAAGAACAAAAAAAAACTTTTCTGTATGGTCTTCTGTGGAGAATGAAATAGAATATTAGATTCGAGGTCAGACGATTTATGTTTCAAATTCTCTTTCTGGTGTCATGTGCTGTGGCTAAAAGGGGGGAAAAGGGAAAGAGAGAAAGAGTGGGGTGTGCTATGGGTATGTTGTGCACATTTTCTTCTGCCATGCACCAGTTTTCAGCAATGCCATTCTGAATATTGCTGTAAATTGCAGATTTCCGGTTACAAGTTACGATGCCACATCACCTCGACCATCTTTGAAACTGAAACATGAAGCTCCTTTGTTCAGGTTGCTCAAGAAGTCCTCACGTAAGACCACTGTTTAATTCCAACTAGAATCTGTTCATAAACACACCACAATACACAGGCCAGCGTTCAGGTGAAATATACAGTCCGTTCAAAGTAAGAAGAGTTCAAGCATAATTGGGCCGCTCCTACTGTGCAAATAATCGCGATTTGAAAATCACCGACAATTCCAAAAACGCTTTTTTTTTTTGCTCGCAGGACACACGCCAAATCGCGAGCCCATTGTGGTAAGCAATTATTGCGATCAATGGTCCATGCAGGGAGACGTTATAAACAAGCACGGCACTTCCTGTCAGTCAGAGCGCGAGCAGTGCATTGTGGGATTAAACTACCGGTGCAATTTGTACGGAGTGTTCCCACATACACCGCGGTGTTTTTTTTTTTAGATAAGTCTCAATGATAGTAGAGTCTGAATCGCGATTCAAATCCCACTCATAATAGCATTTATTGTGTCCACACACAACCAAAAAGTGGAGCTTGAATCGAAATTTAAATCGCGATCCAGATAATCGTGTTTTTGGGGGGACATTAGAAATGACCCTATTCATGACCCAGTCTGTGTTGTGTACTCTTGTTCAAGTGGCCAAGTGGAATTTTGCAACACTCTTGACTGACAGGCAATAATGACTCCTGATATGTCAGGCCAGCTGTGAGTGGACTGAAGGTGGGGGGGGGGAGATGCCATCGCATTTAATGAGGCCGAGGCAGAGCTCTTCTTGGACTGATCTTTGTATGAACGGACTGTAGTCTGACCATTCTTTCTTCTTTCTCGCTGAGAAAAGCGGCGCTCAGACAAAATGGCCTCATCAGCCAGGCAGTGGGGTCCTCTGACCTCTGACCTACATGGGTTAACGAGGCGTTCAGTTCGACGCTCACTGATGGAGGCAAGCTCGTGAATGCCGATGGCTAAGTAGTCCAGGACCTATTTTGAAAGAGAAACCCACAAACGGTTACTGGGACAGCATGATGATGTACAACAGGACTTTTTTCATGAGTGCCTATAGTTTCTCAAAGTATGCAGCAAGTTTGAGAGCTGTAAGTCGATAGTCGACTATCTTGATCCAAACCCATGGCTGGTTATTAACCGCTACTTTACTACTTTGGTTGACCATTAGCACAAGCCATGGGACCGTGGTTTCTTCACTGGTTCCCATGGGTCGACCACTGTGGTCTGCCATTTGAAACCAGCCATGGAACCTTGGTTTCTTCATTGGTTCCCATGGGTAAACCACTGTGGTCTGCCATTTGGAACCAGACATTGAATCTTGGTTTCTTCACTGGTTCCCATGGGTCGACCACTGTGGTCTGCCATTTGGAACCAGCCATGGAACCTTGGTTTCTTCCCTGGTTTCCATGGGTATTGATGGTATTGATAGTCACATGGTTAATTATACCCATTTGTGCACTCAAATTTGCTCATAAGTGGGTTAAAATAGACAGAGGCTCCAATTTGCACACATATAAAATGACAAACTTTCATGATCTTCAAAAAATTCTGAGGAACTTTTCAGAATACCAAAGAACTGCAAATAACCAAGAATTCACAAAACTCTAGTCTTCCGATGCCTCTGAAAACAACAAACAAAGGATTGCCAATTCATCAGAATTTTTGAATATCTTTGAAGCCCGAGATCTGAGAAAAATGAGTATGTGCATATGAAATCTCTCAAAGCTTGAAGCATTCTATCTCAAAGGACCAATGCTCTCAAGCTGCTTAGCAATACTCAACAAGTACAGCACTATAACAACATACAGGCCATTTCATCAAAGCTGCCAACCCATCTTAAAGGAAATAAGGAACACTTCTGCTAAAAAAAGGAATCACAGAGCAAACTACAAAGGAATACATGTGTATTTCCAAGCCAAAAATCGGAATCTGTTGTCAAGAGCTTGTAAAAAGTGATGAATTTTTACCCAAAAGGAGAAATGATTCCTCCTAATTAAATAGGAATGGTTGGCAGCGATGTTTTATGGATTGGCAATTATTTGGTAAGAGACTCGCCAGCCTCTTGAGGAAACTGCCTTTACCTTGGCCGGATACTCGCCGTGGAAATTTCCGCCGGAGATGGTCTCCTGGCGATCAGCAAACACCATCTGATCAAGAACCGGTTGGTTAAGGGGAAGTGCAGTCCAGTTTGGATACACACTAAAAAAATTCATTAAATTGGTGAGGGCAGAAATAGAACAGGGTAGGTTTTAACGATATTTGATGATGAGTCAAATTAGGGTAAAGTCATGATCAGGGATTTATACCACAAAACCTCCCTTTATTTCAAATTCATGTTTCCAATCAGCAAATAAGAAAATGTGGACACTAATGAAGCAATATAAGCCAAAATCTGAAAATAAATGTTGAATAGATATTTTCACTTTCAACGTTTCGTTGCCATGTGCATGACAAAGGGCTGTGCAAGAAGAAGCTCTACACATGTAGTTCTCAAGGTTGTGAACTAAAACATTGATATTTTATTATGAATGGACATATGGAGTACAGAGTACAGAATAGTGAGTTCAAATGTACTTCCTGCTATCTTGAATAATGCTGCACTGGACACTACTTTTGTTGTGGTCTTTCACCTTCAACGGCATTTAACTTTGTAAAAGGACAATCTCCATCAAGTAGGTTTTTTGTATTACAAGAAGGATACAGGGTTGTCAGTTGCACTATTTATCTCAGTTGACAAAATAACCCTGACAAAGTCAATGGTGTCATTCACGATCCCATGAACCTGTTGGATACAGAAAAGTATGGGATGTTGTTTTTTAGATTCATGTGGACTGAACAACTGATGGTTTTCAAGAGGAGGGGAGGATAGGGTTTAAGGAGTAGTGGGAGAGGAGATGAAGAGCGAGAGGAGAAAGAGGAAGTGGGAATGGAAGATAGAGGAGGTAGATAAAGGAGGCAGAGGAGCCAGAGGAGGACAAAGAGTAAGAGAAGTGGAAGGAGGGGAGGAGGGACAGATTGAAAAAGGAAGAGGCAGAGACAGAAAGGGAATTTGGAAGAGGAGAAGGAGGCAGAGGGAAGATCGAGAGGGGGAGAAGATGAGGCATAGAAAGGGAGGGTGGAGGTGAGGACAAGGAAAGAAAGAAAGCGGAGGGGAACAAGTTGGAAGAGTCGGGGAGAGAGAGAAGAGGTAAAGCGGACGGAGAAAGAAGAGTAGGAGAGGGAGGAGCAGGAGGAAGAAAGGCAGAATGAGGAGGTGGGTGCGCAGGGGGGGGGGGAGTGGGCTAAGGGGAAGGGAGGAGGAAGAATGGGCGTATGAGCAGGAAGAGGCAGGGGATAGGCCAGTACCTGGGGGCAGCAGCGGAGTGTGTAGGAGTCCTGCACCCGGTCGCAGAAGCGGTGGCTCTCTGAGATCTCTGAGGTGTAGACATCTGAGGACAGGAGGGAGCGAAGGTTGCTGGCTACTTTCATCTGGCCCTTGTGGGGCCGGGCTGCGTGGATGTCTGCAGTGACCATAGGGGGGGGGGGAGTTCATAGAGCTACTTATGCATCAAAAGCTCATTACTTACAGGATCAGCTTGCCAACATCAACAATTTCACTTTTGTTTCACACTAGAATAAAAGCACTCGATCAGTGTGAGGTTTGTGATCCTGTTTGCACAAGGAAGACTTTTCATGTCTAGCAGATTTTCACACTTAAAACTTTTTTTTTTAATTGGCACCTGTTAAATATCCAACACTCATGGTGTCATAAAAAGTTAGTTTTCACCAACTATTTTGATAACTGTAGGCCCTATCTCACTTCGGGCATGTTCACAGCCACTTTCTTTACCAAAAAATGCAAAATATAAAAAAAAAATGAACTAAACTAAACACTGCTAACAAAGATTGTATAGTATGCCTGGTGACAGAGAATCATTTCTACTGAAACAGAAGTCCTTCTGTATTTCAAAGGTCAGTACAGAACCGTTCTGGTAGAAGATAAGAAGTAAGAAATAAAAACACTCATGAGAACAAGGGGATGGAATGCTATAAGCATGGACCCTTGTGTGAACAAGAGTAGAATTGGAGTGACTGTATTTCCAAGCAACAACTGCAGAGGATCTGTGATATATATCTGCGATGTATTTGCTCTGTCCAGTAGTTGTTTTGGCAGGCTCAAAATCCAAGTGTGAACACACAACAATCAAGGCTCAAAAGTGTTTCTGTGAAATTTGGATGTGGGGGCAAGTTTTCAAGTGCTGCTTATATTAAGCACTCAAAACTATTTTGCTAAACCACTAAATGCCTCATTCAATAAAATCAGGTTGCCGCCCAAACTCTACCTTCCTATTCTGCAGCGCAAAGAATACAGTCAACTACTCAGTAAAAAGCAGTCAATGGCTAGAAGCATTCAGATTGGCCATCTTGTCCATCAACAAGGAAGAATTTTACTGTTTAGCAGAATCGTGTACGTAAGCAGCTCTATCAAATTGGTATTCCGGTTGCTGCAGGAATGAGACGAATTGACTTACGGCTCTCGAAAGCCGAGTTGGTCCCCTTTAGGACGTCCAATGTCAGAGCGGCTACCACATCGGCTTGGCGGGCAATGGCCGCAGCACGCTCCAAAGCTGATGAGGGAAAAAAAACAATCATGGCATGCGTCAACATCAGACTGAACTGGTTACAGCCAGAAATGAGGACTTCTGCAACAGAGACATGACTGAGCGCAGCAAAGAGGACAAAGACTAACGCCATGAACTCACTGTGTTTGGAAGGCAAGAAAGCCTGCATGCACTGCTGTGCTGATGTATATATAAAACGTCTGCTTTTTCACGAAGAGGAAAATCATTGTCAAACGTATTTGCCTGAAACACACCCCAGACTGAAACCAGTGTCACTTTATCTCGCTTACAACACAGACTACTGTATCACCAGAACATGCAAAAGGCAACAAAACTAACTTTGAAAAAGTTTGAAAAGTGGTCCTTTCAAAAACAGGGCAGTCCTGAGATAGACACACTCAGGACTGGTCTGGCAGGGCGAGACTTGTTGGTGGCCTATATCCCAAGATGGGACGATAAGCGTCAGCAATTGCTAAAAATAATGCATCTTTTTGGCTGCAGGAATGGATTTTTCAGTTGGTGAAAACGCTTACGAAAATTGCATGGGGGAGGGAAGGTTTGATGACACGTGGCAAATTGTTGGCAGTCAACTGGGAGGCAACCAAGTTTCAGTGTGTGGTGATGACTGAGCACTGAATCAATACCACAGTTTCTGCGAAAATCTGATCTGTGAAAATTTGATGAATATCCTGTTGCCTCGAAATCACAGTAATTTCATGGACCCTTTTAAAGTGAACTCATCCTGAAGATCTCACCTCATTTGACCTGATGAGGACATCTTAAGGTAGTGTAAAAGACCTTGAATATCTAGGGTGGTATGGTCCAGCCTTAGGGTGAGGGTAATTCAATTACTGATGCTCTAGCCTTATCACCACACAACTCATCTGTCAGGCAGTGGTGGTCTGTCTAGTCTGTGGAATTATACACCATAGGCCTGTGGCCTGGAAGAGAAAAGCTGGTGAAGAGATTTGGGTTTGAAATAGTGCTGCGATTGCTGGGAATTTTCTTTTCACAGTAACATGACATTTTCACCTACCGATAATTTTCAGGATTTGGATGTTAATTCATTGTAAAATGGGGATTTTGTTGGGTCGACATTGTCTGTCTGATCTGATAATGTTGATGAGGTGGATGAATATATCTTCTGCCTCACTTGCCACGTGTGTCATAACCAGGGGCCAATTTCAAAGAGCCGCTTAAGCGTCAAAATGTGCTTAAGCGCAAAAACTCATGAGCCACAGGATCCCCTTGCCTACCCAAACTTCACTTTTGTTTCACGCTAATTAAAGAAGAGTGGAATACAAGTCAAAAGCAACTGGACATCACATCGCAGTGCAGTTTGTAATCCTGCTTACACGAGGAAGACTTTTCCTGCTTAGCAGATTTTTTCACGCTTAAGCGGCTCAATGAAATTGGGCCCAGATCCCAGCGGTGAAACAAGCAGTGATGACAAGGGTCATCCCAACATACTAACCCCCTCGTCACGGGACACAAGAAGCCAAATATACTACAGTGGAAACATCACAGACACTTAGAGAAGCAGACCAACAAACAAAGAGGGGCTCAGTTTGCAGAAAACTATCAACAGACACACTCCAGGAAAAGGTGACACAAGTTGCAAGAAATAAAAATCAAGTTCTATGCATGACTGGAAAGCCCATATTGTAAGCTTTCTTTTGGTATATAGCAGAGCTCTATACCCCTTTCTTTCTGTAGTTATGACATATCTGCATATTAATGAGATATATGGAGATAAAATTACAAAAGGCGAGAAAACAGGCTTTGAAAAATCCGACTCTGCTGTGAGGTGTAGGCACGTAAATATCACGTAGTTATTTTACACGTTATTGATTAAAATCGCCATTTTTGTGAAAAAACCCTGAAAGTATAAGCATTGCAGTTATGATTTCAGTAGAAAAAAAATATCAAAATTTTTCGGAAAATTCCAACTTCTCAACATTGAGTGGGCCATTGAGCGCAAATGCATAGCGTGAATTATATCACCTTTAACTGGAGAGGGTCACATTTACAAATGAAGTTCCCATGCAGACAGCCATACAGGGACAGAGTGAGGAACAGACTAGTGTAGACATGCCAAGGAGAAATAGGCAGGGGCAGCCATTATGCCAAAAGGACATCATACACACAGCACAAAGCTAGAGACACAGGCAAATACACCCACTCCTAGCAGCATTTAAGGGGAGGATAAAATCACCGAAAAGCAACAGACTTATAGAGAGAATTCATAATTAAATTCCACACAAGATCAGTTGTGTGGAGGTGCACACCATCTTATTCCTTGTATGTTTGACAATTTGTTACATGTAGCATTGTGTTACGTGTATTGAAACAGTTCTGGTTCATAATTCTGGTATTTGCTCATGTTCTAGTTTGTCATTTGTGGTTCGCTTAGACAGAGCCGTATTAAGCACCTTACAAACGTTATGTATTAGTAATATATTATTAATATTAATATTATTAATAAATTCATATTACAGAAGCACAGACAGCCTCTCCAAAGCCAGCCACCCCTGAAGCACAGCACCCCCCCCCCAAAAAAAAACCCATCCAAATCAAACCAACTCTAACTCTAGCACATAAAGAAGCACACTCGTTACCTTCGGTGCCCAATGCTATGATGAACTGCGTACCATTTATCAAGGCAATTCCCTTCACACACAGAAAGCACACAGTTCAAGCAATTAGTTTGTTAGTGTTGGTAATGTCCTTATTTTTCGTTCTGCTATTTTCACGGTATTCATCAGCCATGCAAAGTCAGCGGATAAGTGCAGTTGACTACAACCAACCAGCTAGGCAAACAAGAAAAGTATGCAACTACTTGCAAAGTGCGTGCTAATATTACTGACTCACGGAAAAGATTTTTTTTTTTTTAAGCAGCATTTACGAGACATTCCTTTGACAGGCAAGCAAAGTTGTTTGCAAAAAAGCCAGAACAAGATGCGTGCAGGATTGTCCATCTTAACTCCCACCTTCAATTCCAAGGGCTGTAATCAGCTGAGTGCCATTGATCAGAGCAAGGCCCTGGGGGGGGGGGGGGAGGGAGGGACGTATAACAATAGGGGGTTACTTCAATCAGGTTTTGCCTTTTCTCGACGTGATCAACAATGAATGCTCAGTGCTTTGCCCGGTGCCTGGGTTCGAATCCCGCCCGAGCTGCCTGAATTTTGTTTATCAGGCACCGGGCAAAGCACTGAGAATTCAGTGTTTATCACGTCGAACAAGGGTAAAAACCTCATTGAATTACATTCTCCTCGTCGCAAACATCATGACATATCTATGAATAGAGGGTTAAATACATATATAGTCAGCTCTTTCCACGCACCCCCAACAGACAGCAAAAGTTAATCTGTGTCAATCTGTCTTTCTTTTCGTCCGTCAGGTTTTTTGTCTCTCTCCCTTATAAAATTACTATCTATTTTGTTTGTCCTCGTCACTCTGAAAAGGATCCTGCATCACCATGGGCTCTGAATTTTGTTGTTTTGAATTTGCATGATTCAGGAAATTTGGGTTGTTCGTTCAGGAAGCGCCATCTTGTATTTCTTCAAAATCTAGTTGACAATTAGGGAAGGCCACCATCTAAGGGATGGATAGCACAGATCCAGAGGTCTCGGATTCAAGTTCCGGTCCAGTCAAAGTTTTTCTTTGCCAATTTTTCAATGTCTTCAAATTCAGTTTGAAACTCAAAGCCATAAGGATTACAGGGAAACATGGGTAGCCCTTTCCATCCCAAAATCTCTTTCATTTGTTCAACTGAGCTCAGTGCAAATGTAACTGAGCCAGGTCAGGCTTTGCAAATGTCTATACAGGCAGATTTCAAACAAAACTGGTCGAGCGATCATCCAAGAGGATTGGCCTCCATCCATCCATCCATCCATCCATCCATCCATCTCTCCATCCATTCATCTATCCATCCTCCACACCGTCTTCTGTCCTCCTTTCAACTTTTAAAGTTTCACACAAAAAGGTATTCTGAGCCACTCAAAGAAACGCAGACATGTTGCCAACAGCTCGCTGGCTTGAATGAACTGAAGAACAAAATGCACTGTGCAGGTCATCATTGTCAGGTGGCCTGGAGAAAGGTCTTGCCAGAATGCAAACATCGGGCACTCTCTACTTTTCAGGATTTAGTTTTGTCTATTTGATTTGGGTCTACCTCCTTTGGTCCCAGAACCACAGGCTCCACTCCATGCATCTTAAGAATCTACAGACAGGAAAAGGGATAAGGGGAAAAAACGAGCAAAATAATTTAATGTCCGAAGTTAACCAGATATCTTGGCGGCCTTGATGTCCTAAAAAGGCCCCAGTTACACCCCCCCCTAAAAAATTTCAAGCCCAGTGCAATCGGCCAAGTAAACTTTCCTCTCTGTTTATACTTTAACCAAGTCCAATGGTTATACAGGCCAACCTCTGCCCAGTAAAAGTGACTAGGTACATGTAGCTTTCGCCAAGTCATTTAGCCTAGTGGAAACGCGCACCTCGGTAAAACACGACTTGGTCAAAATGTCAGCAAGTGAAGCACCACAACAACACAGGTGCAGTGCAATGTTCACCCAAGGCCCCCTCCCCCGCAATTTTTTTTAAATCTTGGGTGCGTGTTACCTCCTTCCTCCATGCTTTCATGATATATTTATATTTTGTGCAATAAGCCTCGTGCAAGTAAAACATAGCCTGCAAAACAAGTAGGCACTACACTACTCTGTTCAGTATAGCCTACCAACTAGTCGTCACCTATTATATGTTTCAGAGATTTGGAGACCCTTCCTCCTAAATCCCCAAAGCCCCTCCCTCAATAAAATCATGGTCTATATTATTGACTAACATTTAGAGACTCTTTTTTAAACAATCAGGAGATAGCAGACAGTGAGTCCTGGGGTATGAATCCTTAATGCTCTAAATAATTCTGCCAAACAAGGCTGGTACAGACAGGGCCATTAGGCCAGGAGGTCACTCTACCCAGTTAGTGGCCTCACCATTTTGGCATCACCCCAGCCCATCTTGGGGTTCCACATCTTGCCCTCGCCCATCATGCCCAGTGCCAAGTGGCTCAGGGGGGCTAGGTCACCACTTGCTCCCACGGTACCCTTCTCTGGAACCCAGGGAAGACAGGAGGCTGAACGAGAGAAAAACAAAAGACGATGTTGACTTGAAAAACAAACATATTGCATTGCATTATATCTGATTGTATCATGTTGTATTGGATCATATCTGATTGTATCATGTTGTATTGCATCATATCTGATTGTATCATGTTGTATTGCATCATATCTGATTGTATCATGTTGTATTGCATCATATCTGATTGTATCATGTTGCATTGCATCATATCTGATTGTATCATGCTGTATTGCATCATATCTGATTGTATCATGTTGTATTGCATCATATCTGATTGTATCATGCTGTATTGCATCATATCTGATTGTATCATGCTGTATTGCATCATATCTGATTGTATCATGTTGTATTGCATCATATCTGATTGTATCATGTTGTATTGCATCATATCTGATTGTATCATGTTGTATTGTATCATATCTGATTGTATCATGTTGTATTGCATCATATCTGATTGTATCATGTTGTATTGCATCATATCTGATTGTATCATGCTGTATTGCATCATATCTGATTGTATCATGCTGTATTGCATCATATCTGATTGTATCATGTTGTATTGTATCATTTTGCTTGGAACACACTGAATCATATATTATGTTGTGTCAAACTGCATTGTGTAGCATTCAGTCAATATTGTTTGATCATATTGTATCATATCATATTATATGTGTATGTCATAGCAAAGAAAAAAATATGTCCTATAATGCCATAATGGGATTATAGATTTTGTTAGAAATTATCATAAAGAGACTTTCCATCTGTTTGGTTTTTCATCTTTCATCATAAGAGCAGAGCCAATTAAAAGTAAAGGGTACCAGTATTTATCTGTGCCCCCAGATTTATATGAATATGTATTTAGCCATGAACGTTTTTTGCCGAGGTGAACGTAGATATGATATGTAGAAGATATGGATATGATATGTAGAAGATTATGGATATGATATGTAGAAGATTATGGATATGATATGTAGAAGATTATGGATATGATATGCATCAAGGAGAATGGAAATCTGTGAGGATTTCTCCTACTTTACGTAATATGCATGGTGGGCTCAGTGCGGTGCCAGATTGCCTGCTGAAAAACAAATGACAGGCAGCTTGGTCAGGATTTTAACTCAGAAATCTTTCTTTCGAGTACAGCTGGTTGAGGTTGTGTTGCGGATTCAAATAATGTATAGCAGCGGGTACCACGTTGCATCATAGATAGACTACAATGATTGCATCAAGGAGAATGTGATTCAATAAGGCTTTGCCCTATTCGATGTATCAAGCAATGTGTGTTTAGTGCATTGCCTAACTGCCTGCTTTCTAGAGTAGACGTCTTAACCAATTGACCACTGAGCTGGTTGAAGCCGTTTGGGGGGAATTGAATACGAATAATGGCGGGTACCACATTGCATCAAAGATGAGCAAGGGTTTGATAACCTCCAGGCCAACCTTCAGCTTCAGACAGTAAAACCTCGAGGGTGGTGAAGTGGCCGCAAGTGTGATCGGCCTTCCCCAGTGACTGTTTATTATCAATGGCAGTCTGAGTGCACTGGGAAGCACCCAGGCCTATTATACTCTGGCCACTCTGGGTTGGCTTGCTTACAATTGAAGGCATGCAGCATGCTGCGTAGGTTCTTGGGTGACAGACCGCTATGGCCCTTGGCAATGACGTTGATACGCAGTGCCAGCAGGCGACGGGTGCGCTCCGGGCTAAGAGGCTCACCCACACCGGCAGCGTGGGAGCGGATAAGATTCTCCTGCAGCTCACTGGAGCCAGCAAACAAAAACAACAATGTAAATACAACAAACTGTGGCAAACACCTCACTGACTAAAATGACCTGCGATACTTAAATCTCAAAAGTTAGAGGGTCTGACGTTTTGATCCTATAGCAGGACCTTTCACAAAGGCAAAGTGACCAGGACTTACACAGACAGTCAGTCAGTGGAAGGAAAGCCCCGACACACATGACCGAGGAAGGACAAAAGGGAAAGGAGTAGGATGCTGATGTACGCATGAAAAAACAACAACAAGTAAGCAGACAACAAGCAAACAAACAAACCGGCATCCATGATCACCATTTGCCATGCTAGTCTAAAAGATTACTGATAACAACGCCACAACTCAAGGACAGTACTTATAAAGACCAACCAGTTGGGAAGAATGCATGATAGTAGCATCGACTGCTTCATCAGATGTATCTTTTGCACTCATTCAAACTGAGAAATTAGCAAAGAAAACTTTGACTGGAACGGGACCTGAGACCTCTGGATTAACGCAACAGTGCTCTTCCATCCGAGCTATCCAGCCCTTAGATGGTGGCCTTCCCTAATAGTCAACTAATCTTTGCCAGGGTGGGGGCGCCAGTCAGAAGCAATTCAACCATTAACTCTGCATTTCTCCAGGGATCAACCCACTGCTTTCATTCAGATGCAAACAACCAATGGTTGTAAACCTGGCTACAGCAGCTCCTTAGGGATCACACAAAGTGGATGCAGCACAAATTGAAAAATTGGCAAACTGGTTAGTCTTAAGTACTAGCCCTGAGCTGTTCTGATTCACTTGGCAGGAGAACACGCAACCGAGCCACTTTTGTGCATCCCCAATAAGCGGGCTTGGGCTCGGGCTCTGTCCTCCATCTTGTAAAGACCTTGAAAGCACAGGTCAGGGTTTATCCCCAGATTTGAAGGTTTGCTGTCCAATGTAGTACCAAGGATTCAGCTAGGAACTGGCTTCTTCCTCATCAATGCCTGTGACATTTTTAGTGGGTATAGGAAATTCGACCTAAGCCCAAGCCCAAGCCCCAAGCCCAAGCCTACACTTCTGTAAAGGTCTCGAATCTTCTGCAGCTCAGTGGAGATGGAAAGACACAAACAAATAAACAAGCATCCGTCACCATTCTGTGAGGAGAAGCTCAACTGCGTTTTGCTTGCAGCTGAATCATTATGTTATAGGCTTCAGATGAAGGTTTTCAAGCAGCATTAGGAGACCATAACATTTTTGTACTAGAAAGCAGAAGCAATTCACGACAATAGTAAACAGGAAAGAAAGATTCTGCCTTTGAGAAAGAATTGAAACATCAGGTCCTCCTAATTATTTTGATATTCGCTGTTTGGTCATTTACTAGTAAGCAGTTAAGTAATATTTTTGCATATTACTTTAGGAATAGAAAATTGGTGCAACCAATGAGACAGGGCTTTTTAATATGTTTATTTTTGTAGTGCAGACATTTCAAAATCAATGAATGATCCATCCTTTGCACAGATTAAACTCAATTGGCAACATCCAAAAATAAAAGGTTTCTGCCTTTCGCAAAAGAGAATCATATTTATAAAATATACACTTCCTATAATGTGCAGTATATATGCAAAGTGTTCTTCTCTTTAATCGATGCATATTTTTAATTTAATCTCCTAATAGCAGTTATGGTTCGGGAAGATTTCCCAGATCATATTCATTTTGGCTGCAGCTGTTCCTGCAACATGTTTTTCGTGGTATAATCACGCTAACAAAAAATAACTGAACATGACAATTCCATTGGAATGATTGGGAGCATACTGCAACACCTGTCGGAAATGCTAATTGTTGGAGACACCCCAGGCTTGATCAATAATTTCACTGAAGGGCAACTTACATCAATTAGTGCACGGCAACTATGCAGACCTACATGTAGTAATTTCAACACAAAAGTGACCCAGTACAGCATTCTGCTTTATTAGGATTCTGGTCCAAATTTGAGTTTTCAAAGGTAGATACTGGCAAGAGTACCTTGTTAGCTTTCCATTTATATCAAATTTATTTCCATACATTACCGAAATCCAAAGCTATGATACAACGAGGCAATATGCAGTCATGGAAATCACTTTTCGAGGAAAACATCTCTTGGCACGCTGACAGAGATTGCAGCGTACAATGTACGTGCATACACACTTATGATTTATGAATTCCCAATTTTTTAAAATTGACAGACATTTGTTGAAAAGTTCCTTTGGACAGATGAATCTCTTCATAGAGAAGCTTTCAAAAATGAAAAAAAAAATTTAATTGATTTTGACATGCATTTTTACAATACTGTGACTTTCGACACTGTTTACTCGAAAATTAATTTGGGAGTAGACAACTCATTACATCATCTAAGATCACAAATGTTCCCCCAGTGACCGCTATTACCAAGGCCCAATTCTATGCGATAAGAATAAGGGTTTGGGAACAATGTCAGTCCCAAGATCGGAATGAATTCCTCCCAGATTGTTTGCTGAATATCAGGAGTATAAAGGAATGTTCCAAACCCTATAGGCTATAGGTGGGAATTTCCCTGAACTTGGTTATTCAAAGGAATGATTACACATCCTAAATCCTGGATAAAAAAAACATATACGGAAATAGGCCTACTGCGCACAAATGGTGCCATCTGTTTACTGACTAAAATGGCCCAAAATGCAAATATCAGAAAAAGTAGGGGACGTGTGATTGCGATGCTAGCAGGACTTTTGTCAAAGGCTGCCATTGAGAAAAGGTCCTGCTAGGATCACATCGTCAGGCCATCTTCATGAACATTGGGGAGGATAAAACAATTCTGTATTCTTATGATGTCAATCCATAATATAATGGGTGGCCCATGGAGGAATACAATGAACAAGGCTCTTCCTGTCAGTCAGAGCACGATCAGTGCATTTGTGAAATTAAAAACAAACAAGCCATTTGTGCAATGTTCCCACACGCACTGCGTGGCAAATAAACGCAATTATCTAGCACTCACTAAGTCTCACAAATCCCACTAATAATCGTGTTTATTGTGTTCACACAAACCACAAAAGTGGAGTACGAATCACGATTCAAATCGTCACACTTTTCTCGTAGTGGGAACGGCACTCTCAATAGTTCAATTTAGTTTAAATAGTTTTTAATTTGAGAGACCAATAACTAGTTAACGTGATTCGAGATTCAAAATGGGGAAACTTGTTTCCAAGGCAGTATTATAATTTAAGGTGATATACAAAAATGTTGCAAACTGCTTACTGATTAAATTACCAAAATGCAAATCTTAAAAGTTAGTGGGCCTGACGTTTCGATCCTAGCAGGACCTTTCTCAAACGCAGAGTGACAAGGACAAAACAGATGTACACGAAGGAAGGGGGGAGAGAGTGAATAGGACACGGATGAGAAACAAAGGACAAAGAGTGAAGCTGGTAGGGAGAGATCAAAGGAAAGGGCAAGGAGTAGGGTAGGGATTAGTGCGAAGAGGGGGAAAGATCAAAGAGAAGGGCATGTGGTTGAATAGTCCGAAGACGCTTCATCCACATTTTCTCACGGCTAAGACGGACAGCATTACTACGGTGACCAAGTGATTCTATGCCCAGTACACTGGGTGACTTAACGGTGACTTATTACTTGTACTTGACCTTTGTGACAGTTGACTTTGACTCAGTGCCGTACAAGATATGACTCAGACATGGACATAGACTTGGACTCAAATACTAGTTCAATCAGAGTCACTTACTTGAGTTTCTCATGCGGAATGACCACTCGGGCAAATTTTCCAAACCCTGTTGTCACACCATACACAACTGCAACCCAAAAGAAAGCCCCCAAAAATACAAAAAATTCATCAAATTGAATTATGTAAAGAACTTGTGCATTCCTTTTTACTCATTTGAATAGACATTTTGGTTTGGTTTGGTTTTTATTTCAACCTTTACAACCTTTCCAAAACCTTGGATTTTGCTGGCAAACTGGATCCAAACTGTCCTATTTGTTTTGTACAGCTGACTTTCTACATATCTTGGCATGAAAACAGATGCTAAGGCAAAGACCTACATGTACATGTAGTACAAGAACCAGAACCTCCACTGTCCTCATGGAAAGGGACCATGAACATATTTTCCGAGGGGATTTTTGTATAAAGCTTTTGTGAAGTGCACCGCCACAGACGGTACTTATATACTGTACAAGCAGGTACATGTAGTATGTACACAATGTACTCTGGCTGAGTGGCATTATTTTGTCTATACCGGTAGCTAATGGATAGCCATGCTGAAAACGTTCCATTTTGTTGTTATCACAGAGCAGAAAAAAGGAGAAAATTCTAAGGACCTTTTCCTTCACCTTGCACAGAATCGTTTCAACAGCATTCACACAAAAACTTGTGAGCATTAGCAATGAAAGTACAAATACCAGAGCAGACCAGATACAATGTACTATATCGGCCAAAAAAACCTCAATGCCATCTCTCTATCGTGCCATAAAGAAAGAAAATTGCTTCAGCAGAGGGAGGGGGGTTGAGGATAAGTTAGAATCACCAATGTGGCTCTAATAGAGCTGAGGCCAAGAGGTCTGGTTTTGCGGGTTTTTTCTGTTCACCTTTGTTCTCTTCCACGATTTTATCAAGAAGGTCCCTTGCTGCAGTGACATTCTCCCACGCCTTGTCTGTCAGCTAGGTTTTGGGAAGAGAAAAGCAGGGGAAAAAAACCTTTAAAAAAATGTAAAAAGAATTGCACTTTAGTGTCATAGACAACTCAAATGTGCCAATACTGTCAACAGATATGTCAGATGAAACCGTGTGAAGTTCAAAGTTGTGTTGTTCAGGCACAGCCATTTTTTCTGCAGACCTTGGATTAAAGGTGTGTTGGTCTGCCTATAGAATGACCGAAAGAGGTGATTTCGGTGATTTTTCTTCATGAAAAAGGTTCAGTAAGTCTGTCAAATTCAGCTGTTGCCTTAATTTTTCAAATAAAGGCAATCCCTGCCTGTAGTATTTTCTGTTCTGGATTACTTATACAGAAACCCAAGAGCAAAGAGATTTCTGACTGGGCTGATCAGGAATATAAAATTCCATTCATTGTAGATTCGGACATAAGTCCATTGATTCTACTCTTGGCTATAATTCTGGTCAATCTTGTGCCATGGAAATTTGGTCAATCATTTCATTTTGAAAAAATGAGGTCTTGTTTTGGTCAAGCCTTGCATCCATAACATCTGGTAGACACACTCTGCATGATATCTTACTATGTGCCTGAAGAAATACAATGATCAGCTCAATACTTCACAGTACTTAGATGCCAGAGTCATAGTATCCTGATAATGCATGTAGTGATTAAGTAGTACAATACCTGGAGTTACTGTAGGGGGAAAAAAAATGGCTACCGACAGAGGTTTGGAAACAGCAAAGACAAGAACCGGGGCTAATGCCATGGAGCTGCTTAAGCACCAAAGTTTGCTGAAGCACGAAAAGTTATGATTCATACGATCACCTTAATTACCAACCCAAACTTCTCTTTTGTTTCATGCTGAGTAAAGAATAGTGGAATCCAATCAATGACAGTTGATGACATGGCATGGAAATGTGTTTTGAAGTCCTTTTTTTACACGAGGGAGTTTTCATGCTTAGCAGATATTCACGCTTGGCTGATAACATTGGACGCAGTTCTGTCAGCAAGCAGTTCCCGACATTTCTGTTTGCACTCCGCTCACTACACATAACAACAACCTTCAAGTGATATACAAAAATGTTGCAAACTGCTTACTGACTAAAATTACCGAAAAGCAAATCTCAAAATTTAGTGGGCCTGACTTTTCGATCCTAGCAGGACCTTGCAGAACATGGTCTCAACATCAAGGAGGGTAATGACTAACACCATGCATGCCCTCTAATAATCCTTCTTTTGTGTTCACTCCTCCACACTTCTCTCTTTGATCTTTCCCCCTCTTCTTACTAATCCCTACCCTACTCCTTGCCCTTCCCTTTAATCTCACCCTACCAGCTTTCCTCTTTGTCCTTTGTTTCTCATCCGTGTCCTATTCACTCTCTTCCCCCTTCCTTCGTGTACATGTATCTGTTTTGTCCTTGTCACTCTGCCTTTGAGAAAGGTCCTGCTAGGATCGAAACGTCAGGCCCACTAAATTTTGAGAACAACCTTCAAGTAAAAGCAGCAACCTAAAGAGTTTCCAATTGGGGAAAAGTGTACCGGTACCCGATGAAGTCTGTGGTTGTTGCTATCAAGGGTCATGCACACACACATATCCCAACTGGTTTGTCTTCAAAGGCTATCCTCAGTATCATTAATTAACCCTGACCTTCCTCAATCCTCCATAATCCTCCGGGTTGTGTTGGAGGATTAAGGCAAGTAAGAACATTTCCAGTTGGAGGATTGCGGAGGATTGAGGAAGGTTGTTACTAAATTTACACTGGAGGATTGTGGAGGATTGAGGCAGCATGCTACAATGAGATCTTGGAGGATTGTGGAGGATTGAGGCAGCATGCTACAATGAGATCTTGGAGGATTGTAGAGGATTGAGGAAGCATGCTACAATGAGATCTTGGAGGATTGTGAAGGATTGAGGAAGCATGCTACAATGAGATCTTGGAGGATTGTGGAGGATTGAGGAAGCATGCTACAATGAGATCTTGGAGGATTGTGGAGGATTGAGGCAGCATGCTACAATGAGATCTTGGAGGATTGTGGAGGATAGAGGAAGGTTAATAAATTTACACTGGAAGATTGTGGAGGATTGTGGAGGATTGTGAAGGATTGTGGAGGATTGAGGAGGGTTCCAGAAGGAAACAGTACTAGGGGGGTTAGGGTTTATGAATCAAACAGCAGCATGTACACACTGATAAATTCTATCCCGCTGGAAAGGCCTGATTCCATACCTTGATGTTGTAGCAACCTTCCCCTAGTTTCATGAGGTCGTCTGTAGACAGACTACAGCCATCCAGACTCAGGTACTTGCAGGAGGAAGCACAGAATGATTAGCACACAGTAACCAGCAGGGACCATTTTCATAGTGCTGTTATCATGCAGACTGGGCATATGGGTGAGCAGTATGCCGTATTCACTGACAAGGGGGAGTGGATGTCTCATCAAACAGGTTCATATCTACCTTGGCCCAAACCAACTGGCTAGGGGGAACAAGTGTTTGATCATCAGACAGGTTCGCATCCAACCCAATTACCCACTAACAACAATAAGTACATGTAGTCTTTATCAGAGAGGTTCACATCCAACCAAAACCCACTAACAACAATAAGTACATGTATGCTTTATCAGAGAGGTTCACATCCAACCCAATTACCCACTAACAACAATAAGTACATGTATGCTTTATCAGAGAGGTTCACATCCACCCAAAACCCACTAACCATTTGTAGCACGTCTGATCAGACAGGTTCACATCCAGCCCAACCCCCCTACCCCCCCAAAAAACAGGTATTCAACCAGCAAGGAGGGATCTTATCAATGTAGAAATAATACCAAAAGCTGGACTGGCATCACTACATTTAACAAGTTAAAAACGAAAGGCAAATGTGAACAAATATTGAAACCATGAAGTCCATACCGCTGTAGATTTCTTATTGAGTTTTGGTTTCATATGAAAAAATAAGAACTTGTTATGTCTTATTTGACCTAGATACATGTATGTGTACCATATGCAGCTTGACACTGTTGAAATAAACTGTACGTGCATCTGGGAAATGGCTGGAGGTTCAAAGATCACTTGGATCCTCGCTGGAACATTTTCCAAACTGCTGTATCATCAAGCACATAGAGAGATAGACATCCACCACACCGTGGGATGAAGGCATGGGGCCAATTATTAAAATGTATTCACCTCTGTGGTCGACTTGCAGATTGGGTGTCTGTTATTGGCAGATTACGGGAGATGATCAGGTCAGGAAAAAATGTCAGAATGCTTTTGAGAGACGCTGAATACATTTACATTTCATTATTTTTGTTCGCTCGCCTGATGACCACAATATGTAACGGCAATCAGGCCAAGATTTTCACAACCACAATTTGAATCGCGATTTTTAGGTATGAGTGTGAACGGTCCTATTCTGTGCCGATAACCCATATTCTGACTGGGATTGTGACTGGTTTGAGTTTGTCCCCGTTTAACAAGGTGGCCCCAAGTATTTCCTGTTTGACTGGGAAGGGGGGGATCGATCACTCTTTCTTTCATTCTTTTCTAGCTAATGGGCCCCAAAGGACCAGGGACTGGTACTACATGTAGCAAGTTGGACATGACCGGATTGTACAGTATGTCGGTAAAGCGGTGATTCACCAGGTGAACTAGTCATAAAAAATTGCTTGACCCCGCTGACAATTTCTTGACCTCTGGAAGACCCCGGAATGTGGTCCTATTATAATCAGGCTATACAAGCACAAATCAGAACAGCCAGAGCCTGGACTGGTTTCATTTCTTTCTTTGTCTGGTCGGTTTGGTGTTTAGTTTCAGGAGGCTAGAGTGATGTTTTAGATAGATGTAAAATAAAACATTGAGTGTAGTATAGTCAGTGCACATAGTCAGTTCACATAAAAGCTTACTATTACTATTAAGCTTACTATTACTATTATAAGATTGTTTGTTTGTTAATTGGCAATGCCAGTTTTGAACCTATTTTCATGACTTGTGAGTTGTATGCATATTAACCAAATGCCACAAGCTCCACAGATTATAGGTGGGGCAGCCTGGGAGGAAATATTTGTCAGAGTCTGAAAAATGACCCAGGAAATTGGACTGGACCAGAACCTTAACAGCCTGGTCATGTCCAAATTTCTTCTAAAGACATATTTTCTTTCTTCCAATTTGTCAAAAGTTCCCTGGCAGTCAATTTTTTTCAATTTTGTTGATTAATTGTTGTCCTTTGAAATACACACTTAGATGCAATAACTATTTGAGTCATCAGATGACATGGGATGAGATGACAGGCTTATAGTACAATAAATTGCTGAACAATTACATGTACATCCAGCATTTTTAGAAAATTAGAAACTAGAAAATAGAAAATGAAGTTAACACAAAAACTGTTGTAAACTGCTCACTGACTAAAATGACTTGCAATACATAAATCTCAAAAATTAGAGGGCCTGACGTTGCGATCCTAGCAGGACCTTTCTCTGCCTTTGAGAAAGGTCCTGCTAGGATCGAAACGTCAGGCCCTCTAATTTTTGAGATTATAGAAAATAGAAAGGATACAATTTCTGCTGATGGTTGGCGGGATTTGTTGTGGGTTTACCATTCTCCTGCTCACTCTTCAGAACTGTAGCCCCCCCCCAAAAAAAGAAAGAAATGACAACAAAGATTAGTCATAACATTCACTGGGTACTGGAGAAAGGGGGGAATGAACCAGTATGGTTGCACAGCACAGGCAATTGCAGATATTGTTGGGTTTTGGGTGGTTTTTTTTTAAGAAGTTAAATCCAAACTTATACAAATTGTTTCAAATGTCCAGCTCAAGGTCCAAGTTGGTACAAATCTGATATTTTCATACATTTTGTTACCTTAGGCATGGTTTTGAAAATGGGACAATGAGAGTTTGTCTTAAAGCCCCTACACACCATTGGTCGAGGTCAAAGAATAGCATCCAAACATTGTCTGATCCAACATGTATGAAATAGCACACCACTTCATTTGTTTCGCGAAAATGTAGCATTCAACGCCGTACTGTTCCGAAAAATAGTTTAGATCTCAGTGAGACGCAAACAATTTCTTTTACTCTTTTTTCCCGAAATACAACATTTTAGGCAGAAATATTTCAGGGCGAGGTTTGCTTGATGACCATGTTTAATCTGTGTAAGTTTCATGTAAATCTGTGAACACAAATTTGTCTGTTTTTCGATCTTACCAATGTTGTGTAGGGGTTTTAAGGTTAGTCCACTGAATAGTTTAAAAACAGCTACACAATATACTCAGCCCAGATGATGATAAGAGTGCTGGTAGTGGTACACAAAACCAGAGGTTCATCATGTGCAGTCCTGGTTCAGTCAAAGTTTCCTTTTTTCACAATTTTTCAAAAGTTCCCAGTCAGTTTTTCCTTTATTTGCACGACTGTAAAAATATACACGCACTCAGATGTCAGATAGTTTCAAGCTACAATTTCTCAAAATATAGCTGCAACCAATACTGATCGAGTGATGCACTGATTCTAATAGTCATGTTTGTTGGGGTGTTTGTTTGTTTGTTTGTTTGTTGAGGTGTTGGGATGTTTGTTTGTTTGTTTGCATTATGGCGAGTGGACATGACTCCACTTCTCTAGACCCTACCGGTACTCATATTTGGTACGGTGAAAAAAAAGTATGTTTGGCCAATGACTTATTATCAAATGGCCTTTTCTGGGGCAACTCAATTCCCCAGGGGGGTTCTGAGCAAGCTCAGAGGAGTCATCTTATGACCTGACCTGATTGGTCAGGAGATGTTGGAGGTTCGTGATTGGCTCAGTTGCTGCCAGACCCTGGATGGATAATTGGTGCACCCTGGGTTAAACAGTGCGTCATTTGCCTTCAAACGCCCCATATTCATTGCAACCAAAAATCTCTTGCCGAAAAGGTTTTGTGATGCATACAAATTGAGAGATCTGTGAAACTTTCTGCAAAGGGCCATGGAAATATACAAATCCGCAGAAAAACAAGAAAATTAACAGTGTCTTGAGGTCTCAAAATTTAGTGAGGCTGACATTTCGATGCAAGCAGGACCTTTCTCTACCTTTGAGAAAGGTTCTTCTAGGATCAAAATGTCAGGCCCACTAAATTTTGAGATTTGCATTTTGGTAATTTTAGTCAGTAAGCAGTAAACATTTTTGTGTATCACTTTAAGTTTCTTGAGGTGAATTTTACATGTAAGTTCATGTTGCTAATGAAACCTTGAAGGCATACATGTACACTGTCTGGTATGTGTCTATCTGACTATTTGGGAAGGCCACCATCTAAGGGCTGGATAGCTCTCCTGATGGCAACTAATCAGAGTGCTGGTATGCAAGACCAGAGGTCTCGGGTTCAAGTCTCTGACTTTTGGTCCATCCAGTCAAAGATTTCTTTGCAATTTCTCAAAAATAATTTCCAGAGCGACCGTTCAAGAATGACCTGGCCCCAACTTCACAGGGCAGCTGACATGTATACAGGTACGCAAAACATGAAAACCCCTTCCCTGGTTTTAAACAAGATCACCAAATACATGGACTATATAATTTCACCTCATCAGCGCTTATTGTATTGGACTTTCAGTAACCTCCCTTCTTTTAAGTATCAGCTTTCAATAGTAAAGCCCTTCATGTTTGTACTTTACACCACACTGTGAAGATTAGCACAAGTGACCTCCAAGTGGAACCAGCCTGTAAAAATCAATACCGATCTAGACTGGAGAGAGTTCTCTATCTCCACTCTCTGCGTTCTGTGTTTGAAGATTCATCATCAGTGCTTGACTGTCTACCATTCCCCCCAGCAAAGTTTGATGACCTGTGCACAGGGCTCAGTTTGATGAGACTGGGATGAGACAGGTTGCAATAACACTCCCGAGCGCTCTTTTGTAAGTGAGTGTTGTTCCGAGAAGAACGGGAGAGGGGGGAGACTTTCTTTTCAAGAGTCACTCGCGAGAGAGCACTCCCATCTCATTGTGTCACCACCAGTGCCCCCCCCCCCCCCGCCACCGACTAAAATCCTGGCCGTTGTAAACTAAAGGCCACCAAAATAATCACCTTGTTGGCAGAGCTGATAATTCGACACCATTTTTGGCATTCGGCAAGGGAAAAATTAGAGGTTCCTCAGCAAATTTCATGTTAAAACTCAATTTCAAACCATGATGTGTCATGATGTCATCAGAAATGGCATTAATAACTAGGTATTATTATTTGTCTACGTATTTGCTATTTGAGAAATTCATCAACAACTAGGCAAAGATATCGGACTATTTTGGACTATATTGGACTATTTTAACAGCTGGATAGCTCAGTGAGGTCAAGTGTTGGTACATGTACATTCAGCCTGAGGTCCTGGGTTCAGTTTCTTTGCTATTTAAAAAAAAAAGTTCAAAAGTTCAGTCAGTTTTTCTTTATTTGCTTGACTTAGAGTGAATAATTATACAAAAAAAAAATTGCCAGAATTTTTCCTAAAATATGATTGTAACCAATATTGAGTGGTGCAATGATTATAATTTGCATAGGCCCAATTGTTTGTATGTTTGTTTGTTTGTTTGTTTGTTTGTATTAGGGAAATTGGACATTTTATTTCCCAATCAGTTTTTTTATAAACAACATGTAGGCCTAGGCATGCACAACATTCAATTATTACTGTATTTCATGTGTAGCAGTTGTAGTACAATTACTAGATTGTGCTCACTCAAAGTACAGTACATGTACCAGCATTTACAAAATCTTTTACACAATTTTTTGCAAGGGATCACATCCCTAGCCCTATGTACAGTAGGCCTACTGTACCTATAGGCTATACTGTAACATGTACATAATTGT
Source organism: Luidia sarsii (assembly GCA_949987565.1). Taxonomy (NCBI): domain Eukaryota; kingdom Metazoa; phylum Echinodermata; class Asteroidea; order Paxillosida; family Luidiidae; genus Luidia; species Luidia sarsii. The sequence goes on along the minus strand of OX465103.1, from coordinate 27,291,167 downwards.
GTACATGTTACAGTATAGTTACATGTATTGAATGTGGTATGATTCTATGATAGGCCTATCTGATTTTACAGTTTTTTCAGGTTTACTTTCCAATGCATTAAGCAAGCCAAGCTATGCTATGTACAGTTTAACAACAGTGTCAGCCATCCATTTCAAGGCAACAATGATCTACACGTATATGTACAAATTGTATGTCCACTTTACTTCCACAGTACCATGTATTGATATGATAGATTGATAGACTGAGCACAAAAGAAGTTCACAAGGCCGGCCGGCCGGCCGGCCATGCCACGCAAATGAATGGGATACTACTATTGTACTACTACTACTACTAGTACTACGACTACTACTGCTGCACTACTACTGTACTAGTACTAGTAGTACTAGTACTACTAATACTATCATACTGTATGGACGTTTGTAGGGGGTGTGTTGGGGGTGTGTCAAGATGGCGGCGTGTCACGATGGGGCATGCAGTATTCATTGGGATGACGTGTTGTGTGGGGGATGGGTGGGGTTGTGTTGTGTTGGGAGGTGATGTTTGGGGCGTGGTGGGGGCGTGCTATATGTTACTTTTGGGGGCTTAATTGTCATATTGGGGGCTTGTTGATCATTTATTTGGGGATGCCATGAATATTGGTTTTTTTTATTGTGTTGGGATGGGACGTTGGGCCCGGGGGCATGTTGGGGGCGTGTCACGTTGGTTGAATAGTTGGGGGATGTTGTGTTGGTGTTGGGGTGTGTCGTGTTGGGGGCGTGTCTCATGTTGGGGATGTCATCATCGGTAATTCCCTAATCAAACGAAATGTAATGAAATGAAATTGAAGTTTAATTATGATTCTATCTACCGAAAAACCACTACTAAATAGGCACTAGCATACACTGGGTGCAATCTGACATAAGGCCGGAGTGTTAGGTGTTGTGTGGTTGTAGATTTTGTCCATCAAGCAGACAACAGTGTTACACTGTGTTACACGAAGATACTTTTTCATCATTTGAATTTAAAAACCAATCGGTCTTCCCGAACTCACCGGCGTAGACGAAGCCGTCGTTGTCCACGACGTCTTCGATGGGGTCGCCGGGAAAGAGAAGGCTACCGCCGGGCGACTTGCGCAGCTCCAGAACGGAGTCCGTCTCCTCGGGGTCGTAGGCCTTGAGCGATCGGTAGCGGGTCATCGCCTCCAGGCCCAGCCAGTCCACCGTCTCGCTAGCCCGGCTAGGCACCAGCAGCCACTCGTCCAAGACCCGCACGTTCACTTTCATCGCGATCGCTTTCACTCCTTTCTTGATTAGTTCCCTTTTTTTTATAGGTTTTTATCATTGATGCGGAACAGATCGGTCTCGAGAAACGCTTCGGGAGGGCTCGCCGGAGAATCGCTCGGTTATGGAAAGAGTGATGCCGACTGAAGTTTACGACTGCTGAATAAGCACTACTATACTCCGTACTCGGACTACGAGATGGCCACAAGATCGCCAAATCTTTCCACTGAGTCTAGTACGTCAGCAAGTGTGCTGCGTGCGTGCTTGGCCTTGGATGTACAGTGTTTACATCACGTGGATTATTATAATTCAAATGATTGGCACGGACCGTGTGTACAATCATGAATGGACCGATCAACCGGGTAATAATTAATATTGGCCTTTGGCCAAGAGTCGTGCGTCGATATGCCGCCTAGACTCCTTTTCAGTCGCACATAAAGGAGGTGACGGTTTTGCTCAATCCATTCAGGAAATACAAGCACTAGAATGGCTTCATTGTGACCTAGAGACCAATTTAGACGATTTTCTGGCGTGGTTGTTCAATATCAGTCTGGCAGTGATATAAATCATTGAAATTATGTCGCTAGATTTTCACGAAACATTATAAGAAACGAAATAGACCATAGGCCCCCTAGACCTAGTAAATATCGCGAATGTTATACAAAATAATATTATAACAAAAATATATATAAAGTGAAATACAAAAATAAAATAATATACATGTACTTAAGCTGTGACCACTATCCATAGAGTTACATGCGACTACATGTATTGCAAATACAAACTTCAATCACAACCGAAATCTGAATTTTCTAATCTCAATTCCGGTTGATTAAATCTAAGCCTAATGGGAATTCGGAAGCATTCAACCCTACTGTCGTATTTCTTCGCTTCCATTACAGTAAGATACACACAACCAATGCAATACATGCAGTTGTAAACCTGACTACAGCAGACATTTTTACTGTTATTCAAAAAAAAATCTGAAAGAGTTTTGGTTAGCTTTATAAAGCAACTCTTCGCAGTTCCAGCTCCCAGGGAAAACTGCCTTGGGGTTAGTAGCGGTAACCGTTAACCCTCATCCTCCCTCAGGTCTAGTCTCCGACCCTCGGGAGGATGAGGGTTACGTTTACCGCAACTACCATGGGGGTTAGCCTTACTACAACAGTGTGTGCGTGTTAGATGCTAGGGACTACGTCTCTTGCTCGCACAGGAAACTTGACTTTCTTATCGGACTTTATTCAGCCATCTTTCAGTGGTCATAATGGCTGTGTGAATTTTGTATGACAAACAATGCCAGTCCTTTTATTTGTGCACCAAATGGATGGCTGTTACAGATGTGGCATGTGGTTGATGATATTCATAGATCAGACCTCTATTTTCTTCTTGCGTATGAGGCGAGCAGCAATTAGAGGTGCTGCTGTCTCAAGTTGTTGTCGTTCGTCTGGGCTCAATCAGAAGAGTGAGACCAGTTACCAGGGCCCACCAAGGTCGACAACATCATCGGGTGCCATGAATCCGGACTACATACCCTAGCATCCCGGATGCGAAACGCAACAGTCCGATTGGTTGAAAGTTTGCCTTCATCATGCGCAAACCTTGCATAATAATGATACATCAGAGAGGTTTTTTCACATGACGTCACTTGACCGCCAAATGCTAATTAGCATATTCGCAGGAGCGGTCCATATCAGCGGAAGCGGCGTGCAAATAATGATCGAATCTGAGTAGTCTGTATTTTGATCAGAGATTATAATAAGACTAGAGGGGACGCTGACATTCTTACGTTAGTCGTTTTGATCGGCGTGTGAACACAGCGGCGCGCTGTTCGATTTATTCGACAAGCGACTACACGCAAGCGTTATATAAAGCGCTCACGCTCTCCACAGTCCAGTTCATACGTGCAGGATTATTGTGTGCGTCTCATACGTGCGCGTATGCGTATGCGTCTGCGAGGTTCTAAACATGCTCGAGCGCTCCTTTCAGCGTCTCAAGATTTTTGTTCTCTCTAGTCTTATTTATAATCTCTATGATTTTGATGACTCGATTGAAGGCGTGCACGTTCCATGCAGGTATACTGTACTCCATAGAGATTCACCACAAACCAAAATTAAACCGCAAGTCGGCAGGAATAGGCCTACGGCCGCTGAGTTTAAGACTTTTTACCTTGCAAAGCCTAGTCTAAAGGTAAAAAGGATTAATTGTGCGCCATAAAATGGGGCGCAAGCAAAGTTACGCAATTGTCCAAGGCTTCGTGAAATCGGATGGGCTAGGCATTTTGGCCAGCAGTTGATGGCTGGATTCAATGTTTCATTCTGTGTAGGAATTTAGCCAGCAATGTTGGAAGGGAAGACCCTACTTAAACTTGTCGTGACGTCATGAGATTGACAGCGTCTACCACTCGCTGGCTAATTTCTACTGGACTTTGATGGAAAAGCAAGAACACTAAAAAAAAAAATGTGCAGAAATTTAATTCCTTAAATCCATTGCCGATTTATTAATTGCTTTGTTGAAGTCAGAATCTTTCACTAAGGCCACTACGGATTTTACTGTGAGCACATACAAAATCCAAGGCCTATATCGTTGGCATTCTCATCAACTGGCAAATACACACACACAAACAGAAATGCAGTTTGAAAATACAATGTAGCACTTTGGAAGCTACCGTAGTAACTATAAACATATGCGAACGGATTTTCGAAAGGCCCTATACAACATTGGTATAAAGGTCAAAAGATTGCCACAGTTTGTGTGTTAAACCATAAAACATTCCAAAAAACCAATACTGCGAAGGTTTTAGCTCAAGTAGAAAAGTAGAAAGTAGAAAAATGCAAAAAACCGTCACAGCTTTTGCAAAGTCCTGTAGTGTAAGAAATAGTTTAGGCCTATTACTCGCAAGCAATAAACTATTTGTCGATGTTTGAGAGAAGATTTCTCAAATAGTACAGCCTCCCGGACCGTAAGATTTCAACATGAGGATTCTATCCTAACCATCTACAAAATGTGTAAATTAGAAGGAAATCTATGTAAATTAGAAGGAAATCTAAGTATGGACATCGATGATTTCAGATCTTCCCAATGTTGTATTCGGCCTTTAATAGGTGGTGTAAAATTTATTCTGATTGTTCTGATGCAGTGCTAGTGGTGAGGTTAACAACATGAAATCATTCCGTCTGATGTGATCTTTTATACATTTGTTAGGTCAAAAATAAATGATTCGCCACTGAGTAAACGACAACGATATAGCTAATATTTATCCATAATTCTCTGGACTCGTAACCAATTATGCAACGAAAGATGAGTACAATCTACTACTACTACTAGTGGCATGAGAATCCTGCACAGACATCTGATAATAACAAACCAATAATCCCCAATTTGTACACATCGGACACGAATGAATAATTATGTACAACTTGTTTGTCCTCTGAATGTGTACAAAATCTAAGAACATAATACAAAAAGTAATAAAGCAGCCACCAACAATTGCAATGCATCTGACAAATAAACATAAACTGACATTTTGAATAGATTGTTAAAAAAGTACAAAAAATATAAGGCACATGTATAAGATTGCTGCTTTTAGCATCACGATGCTGTCAAAGGGGGAGGTGCACACCATTTGAAAAATACCAAACATTCAAATTTTCTTTCTTTCACAAATACCATCCTCTAGACCTAATGTCTGAAAAAAAGTAAGTGAGCTTATAATTTCGTTTTCACTGTTTTCTCATGACATGGTTGACTGATTGAGCCGAAACGTACGCAGATGTGTTATTTCATGTACATGCTGGGTTCGGCAAAGTATGGATGCGATTCTTTGATCTTCGCCATTGGGCCATCCTACCTTGAAATGCATACCTGCGGGTATAAAATGCCTTGACAGTAAAGGCAATTAAAACAGTTAAGTACTAATTGCTAATCTATGAGTCTATAGAAATGTTGATCCTGCCGGGACTAGACTAATAATAAATGGGGTTTCCTGCACTGCCTTCACATGCATTCAATTATCATTCCTGCATGTGGCCTTGCTCACTCCATAATATTTGCCCTCACTTCCTGGCAAGGTCAGCCTCGTTTGTGAAGGCTACTTCAGTGGGAGCCCAGCCGTCCGTACAGGTTGCATGGGGCACGTAAACGCTCCTTGCTTTCATCATTAACTCAACGAAATTAGGATAATTAGATTCGCGGGAGTGGGGCTTATGTAGTGTAGAGAGGGATCCTGGTGAGGGGATTAGCTCAGTGAAGGGTGAAGGCGGGAACTGTAAAGGCGGGAACAAGGGATGCTGCACAGGATCCTAGTTGTGGGTGTACTGTGTGTGTGCTCTCTCATGTGTGTCATAAGTGGTTGACTGCTAGGGGGTGAACAACTGTTGCCAAGGGGGAGACTAGTGAAATCTCATTCAACAAAATTAAACAACAATACAAAAACTGTTTCAAACTGCTGACAGACTAAGATGACTTACAATATATAAATCTCAAAACTCCCGCAACCCGCCATCTTTTCAAAACTTAGAAAGGCTTTGCCTTTGAGAAAGGCTTTGCTCAAAGGCTTTGAGAAAAGGTCCTGCTAGGATCAAAACGTCAGGCCCTCTAACTTTTCCAATCTAACAAAGACAGAAATAAAGAGTGATAGGCAGCTTTGCTGCATTGAAAACACATAACAGCTAGAGTCGCCATGGTTACTTTTGTTTCCCAATTTCCCTCCATGGTCCGTAGCAAAGCATGAACCAGTTGCTATGGTTGCACCTGAACTGACCCTGTGGAAGACACTGGGTAAGTTAAGAGAGTAATGATTTCAAACGTACGCTGTTGGACAGCTAATTGAACACAGATTCATATCATTTTGTGGAGTACGTATCTGCCACAAAGTTCTCCATACACATTGAAATTCAGGTTGTCCTTTGAGTACCGTAAAGCGAGTATTCTCCCACCACACCTCGACCAAACACAGCGGGTTCCCTGCAACTAGTCGTATCTGAGTATCTGCAGCAATATGTAATTCCGAATCACTTTACTGTACTTTACATGGTCTTGAAGTAAGTATCATTCCTGTTTCGGCACCAGACTAAATGTGACAGGCACCCCACCATGCACACTAGTCATCTTTGGGTAGTATCTGCTTCAGTTCCTTGTTGCGCACCACCTTGTACTTTTGGAGTTTGCCGTAGGCCTTGAGTAGCTTCTTCCAGTAGCAGGAGATGTCCTCCATGCGAAGGTGATTCCAAATGAAGTCCCGACCTCTGTCATTCAGAATTTGAAAAAAAAATAAAAAAATATTGAATTAAGACTGACTGGAATTTCAAACAAAACAAAATTGAAAAATCGGCAAAGGAAAACAAAATACCAGTTTTCCTTTACATTAATTAAAATAATAGGTCACTAATCTAAGCTGCATCCACTAGTTGATGTAGCTTGGGTAGTTTAAAAACACCTCAAAATTAAATCTAATGGTTCGATATCAGAATTCCTCCTGAGACAAGCAGGTAAATCATACAAGGTAAGGATAAACAAGGTCCTTTATTGTACATGCCTTTTAGCTATTTCCTGTGCGACATCATCGTTAGCCATGGCAAACTCCAACAGATTCCTGCACAAAAAGCACAATAAGACAAAAACAAAGTGCATCAGACAAAAGCTAAATTTGGGAAATGAAGGTGGACTTTGTCATTGGACAAATCGGGAGTAAACCGTAATTTCTTGGGAAATGGCCAACCCTACTCTTAAGTAGATGTAGGGGTGCTATTAAATCACACTAACTCATTTTGATATAAGACTAACAGAAAGCATCTTCAGATCAGAGCCGACAAAATGCGCAATTATTCACTAGCAGGTCAAGTCAGGATGGACTAATCCCTTGTGGTCCGTGTCATGTATACAGCGTCTTCTTGTGCCAATACACAGGGTGCCATTTGACTAGATGACTTGTTTTAACCGACTCACGTTTTACCGACGCAAGTGGCGCATTTCCACTGGACTAATTGACTAATTGTTACTTTTGCTAGGCAGAGGTAGGACGGTAAGAAGTAGTCATCAGACTAGGTTAAAGTATGGAAAATGGTGATCAAAGTCGCGTGATGTCTCGCTGCTGGCAAATGTCCGTTTATATCCGCTCCGCCGGCATCTGTGCGCCGGTGTGCGGACGTCATAGTGGTGATCGTGCAGCTTGGCACTTGGCTTGTTCTTCAGCGGCCCCGACCGTGGCTACCAGCAACATGGCTACCAGCACATTGCGTGACTTTGATCACCCTTCTCCATACCTACACCATCGTAATGATCAACCCCTTCCTTTCTAGGTTGAAGTTAACAGGAAATCTGACAGGGCCGTTTCGAATGGACTTAAAATGGGAAAATCAACCGTCTTCTTGAGGAGTTTAGGTCCAGAGGAAAATGCGGCTTCATACAGACCTCGTTTCAGTCAGGTCTTGAGCGACCGGAATGTAGTGGACCCAGGGCTTCAGGCCGGGATAGAAGAATTCCAGCCACTCGTCGCCGACGTGGAACACCAGCGACTCGCACAGGAACAGATGCTTGAGCCGGAAGCTTGCCGCCACACCCCGGAAATTGAAGAGGTACCTGAGAATAGAGGGTCAGAGGATTGGCATTAAGGTCATTTCCACTACACCAAATAAATGCTTTTATTTGGATCGCGATTTGAATCGCGATTCAAACCCAACTTTTTTTGCATGTGGACACGATAAATGCGATTATTAGTGGGATTTGAATCGCGATTCAAACTCCACTAAGAATGAGACTTTTTCAAATAATCATGTTTATAAGCTATGTGATGTGTATGGGAACGTTCCACTGAATCGCACCAATTTTTTTTTAATCCCACAATGCATCGCTCAGGAAGTGTACTGCTTGTTTATATAGCTCCCTGCATAGGCCACCCTCAAGGACACACCCACCATTTGACCACAACTGGTAACCGCAAACAGCTTGCGATTTTTTGGCCTGTGTGGACATGCACTAAAAAATAACGGTTTTTGAATCGCGATTCAACCCGCAATTATTTTCGTAGTGGGAACAGCCCTAATTGAGGGCGACAGACTCTGATCCCTGTCTGGCTGAAACAGCATATTGAGCACCTTGTCCAACATTGTTTATGCTACACATATATTAGCCTGTACTGTTTATTAATAATTAGGAGGGCCTGATGTTTTGCATTACATTACCAGACCCCTCCCCACAATAATGATATGATTCTTGCTTTTCTTCCTTTATTCATGACTCAATGGATATTCATTAGGTATTCTTACTTGTATTTGCAGTGTTCCTCCAGGCTAACCTCTTTGGCAGGTGGCTGATACAGAGTGTCCTGCAAAATCATCATGACCCCAAAGAAATCAATTTCTCAGACCTGGGCTGGTTGAACATTGGTCAACACCTGAGGTCTGCCACTGGACCACAATTTCTGCCGAAGTCCCCTTACAGCCTTCGAGAGTGTACATCGCTGCAGTCAAGAGCGCTGGTTCGTTAAGCCAGAGCTTCTCTGGTTCAAGTATGGCCTGGTCCAATTTTCTCGGCTATTTTCACAAATTTGACAGATGGCAAGGAAAACTGGACCAGGACTTGAACCCGAGACCTCTGGCTTTGCGTACCAGCGCTTCTACCATCTGAGCTGTCCAGCCCTAAGATGGTGGCCTTCCCAAATAGTCAACTAGCTTTTGCTGGGGTGGGGGCACCAATCAGAAGCATTTAACTATTAGCTGCTGTACATCTCCAGGGATCACGCCACCCTATGCATTTAGATACAAACAACCATTTAATGTAAACAAATTGTTGTTGTTTTCTCTAAATTTAGTGAAAAAAGGGAAGACATGATTCCCCTTGCCCTGACAGGAATTTTGTTCAGGCAAATTGATCCCGCAACATGGGCTCACGTGATATGAACGCTGCCATGGTTACTCACTGCGTCTGATTTCCAGGCCTGGTTCTTGGTGTACTGGGCGTCGACAAGATCTTCCTCTTTCCGGGAGAGAAGGATGAGGGGGTCACGCTCTGCACTAGTCCTGAACAAGATCAGAATAACAGAGTTCTTTGGAGTGTAAAACCTTCATTAGGTGCTTTTGAATAGCCTCCCTGTAAAGGCTCCTGCTATCCCCAAAGTAGCTCTGCTTCAACAACATCAGAGCCATTATGGGCTGACCAAGGTAGACCCATGAAACCTAGACATGTACTGCAAATGTTAGATACTACAAATGCTAGATACTACAAATGCTAGATACTACCAATGATAGATACTACAAATGTTAGATACTACAAATGCTAGATACTACCAATGCTAGATACTACAAATGTTAGATACTACAAATGCTAGATACTACAAATGTTAGATACTACAAATGCTAGATACTACAAATGTTAGATACTACAAATGCTAGATACTACCAATGCTAGATACTACAAATGCTAGATACGACAAATGCTAGATACGACAAATGCTAGATACTACAAATGTTAGATACCATACTCGTGCCACAAATGCTAGATACTACAAATGTTTGATACTACAAATGCTAAATACTACAAATGCTAGATACTACAAATGCTAGATACTACAAATGTTAGATACTACAAATGCTAGATACTACAAATGCTAGATACTACAAATGTTAGATACTACAAATGCTAAATACTACCAATGCTAGATACTACAAATATATGTTAGATACTACAAATGCTAGATACCACAAATACTAGATACTACAAATTCTAGATATTACCAATGCTAGATAATAGATACTACAAATGCTAGATACTACCAATGATGGATATTCAAAATACGCAAGAGAATCAAAAGGACCAACCTTGAACCTCTGAAGAATGCCTTGGTTTCCTTCTTGTCCCAGGGGAGTTTCTTTGCTTCCCTGAAAGAAACAGGCAGCAAAAACAAAACCAGCAAATTAAAAGATGGGGGTTTGTGTGGATGTGTTTTTGGTCATATATTTACTTCCTTTATACTATTCTGTAATAAATTGCCATATCTTTTTATTTCTTTAAAAATCAGTAAAACTGAACCTCCTTAGACCTTACACTGCATACATTCTACTTGTTCTTAATGCATCACTGAATATGCGGCTGGGGTTCAAAATGACTTGGGTGCAAAATGACCTTGATGTGAAAATTTTGATGTGAAGTGACTTGGGTACGAAATGCCAAGTTACTGTATAATTACGATGCAGCTCTGGTCTATCAACCCCAATTTTGAAGGTTTCTTTCCTCGTTGTCCCTGTCTCTGTTCCTTCTACCTCTTGTGTGGTTTCTTAAGTACTGGCATATATTCTTTTCTGGCTTTGATTCAACTCTGACTTGAGTTTCCTCGGTTTCCCAGTAGGGTTGGTCAAATACTTCCCCATATTGACGTCCGGTGAGATCGGCATAAAGACACACATGCCATTCTATCAGACCAATGGTTGATTTCATCAAACACATCGTATCTTACGATCGATCTCAAGACGATGAGCGACACACAGAAACCATATGACCTATCACAAGGGTCACAAGGGTCACAAGGGTCACCCCTCTAGTCGCGTCACGATACATCATAAGGGGTTGTGAACTCCAACCCAGGGTCTGAAATAAAAACTCCAGTGTGCTGCGGTCTTCAGAATGTAAGATGAGGTTATCAGTCTGTCCACTGAGTGCTTACTTATCCAGTGATTCCCTGAAGAGGTCCCATCTGCCAAGGCCGGTGGGGAACAGCGGCCAGACAGCTGGCCCTCCCTCCCAGAATGTCCAAGCAGGGTACATTATATCCCAATGCTGGGAGTACACCTAGATCAGGCAGAAAAATAAATCAAAAAAGGGAAATAACGTATTGTTAAGGGGAGTAACATGCAAAAAGCCAACTGTTGCAAACTGCTTACTGACTAAAATTACTCAAATGCAAATCTCAGAGAAAGTCGTGAGCCTGCTGTTTCGATCAAAGCAGGAGTGCAACAGGTAATTTCAAAAAAAGTTGCGGAAGTTTCGGAACTTACAAATGTTGCATAAGTTTTGAGCCACAAAGACTCTTTTCAGCAGCATTTAGCAAAGGCAGTAAAATGTTGCGTAAGTTACGCAACAAAAAGTTGCGTACGCAACATTTGAAGTTTCTTGAAATCGGCAGCTGAACCATTCTCAAAGGCACTCAAAGGCTTTCTGCCTTTGAAAGGTCCTGCTAGGATCAAAATGTCTGGCCATCCTCATTTATGAAATGTGCATTTCGGGTCATTTTAGTCAGTATGACTCAGTAAGCATGTCTGCAAAATGTTTGCATGTCACTTCTCTTTTTCATTTGCACGTCACTTCATGGCTGAAAAATACAGACTGTGGACACGATATCTCTGAGAGGACTCACTTTGCTGAAGGACAGGATCGGCAGCGGATCTCCAAACCTCTGGCTCTGCGGCCAGTCCCGTTCATTGAGCACAAACTCCATATCGGGAAGTTTTTTTATGACCTGAAGGATGAAATGTTCCACGCCCGCACATCTGTGCCGCCCCCAAAAAAGGAACAAAATGAGAAAAAGATATGTAATTAGCACTGCATGCTCAGTGCAGTTGTCATTCTTCAACAAAATTACAGTACTCTGACCCCCCAAAAACAGTCAAATGGGATTATTTATGCTGTGTTTGCAACTGATAATATGCTTACATGGCCAATCAAGCTCTCACGAGGGCGCTGTTCATATTCACTGTAACCATGCCTCTTCGGGCAGCCATGTTGGTTTTGGAATACAATGAGAAGTAACACGACAGCCAAGTCAAGCTCGTATCTTGTATCCATTCATTTCACAAATTCAACAGAACACACCTTAAATACTTTGGCAACTATTTCCAATAGATATGGACATGAATTTTCGTGGACACCAAACGGCTGCAAATGTCTGAAAATTAGACTAGGAATAGATCGTTATGACGTCCTTAGGAGCTCACCTTGCAGCAAACATGCACTTCTCTCCGCGATAGAGCTTGTGGTTGATGATCTGATAGTGGTTGCCCCTGGGTATGGCCTTGTCAATGTGGGCCTTGGTGATGCCCCCCTTCTCCCTCCACACAGCCAAGTCCTTCTCCAGCACACTGCACAGACAGGGATGTACGTGACCGACAAAAAGTCATTTCCTGAAAATCACTGAAGGCCAATGAATTGTGCGACTGAGAGATTCAGGGCAGGGGGGCAGACGCTCTTCAGTTTTTATGGTTTTTACGGATAAAAATAAGCAGTTTTAGACACCTGTTTGACATGAAATAAAAAAATAATTAATTAATTTAAAAACATAATGAATTAAACTAAAAATAAAATCACACAATTTCCAGAACTCCAGAAATTTCCGGAATTCTGGAAAGCTTACACCCCTGCACAGAGTATCAGAGATGGGGAAGGTTATATGGGACAATTATATCATAGCAATTATATCTGTCTCAATAATTATTTGTTGATATAATTATTTCACAGGTTGGTCTTAGTTTGTCTTTAAATAAATGTTCCTACAGTAGTCTGTACTTTTGTTCTTTCAATTGAAACTAACTCCTTTGACTTTAGAATTAGGACCTATTTTAATGCTGGTTGGTCCACCTTAACTCTCAATATCTTTCTTCCTTTTGTATCTGCCGTGCGCTGTTCAATCAGTAAGGTTTAGCATGCATAACATTAACATTGTCAGACAGGTCAACTGGGACCCATCAATTTTGTACCTATCGTAGCAGGTGCACGCATCTTGTTCACAGTCTGTGTGCTGCTCCAAAGCTCTGTCGATTGCTTCACGGTACGGCTTCCATCGTGCATCTGGAGTGGGAATGACAAGGCTCAGTCAGGTTAGGTATGCTTGGATTGACCACCGAGTGTTTGAGTAACTGCAGTGGCCACTTTATTCACGTAATAACATGTTTGTCCATCTCAAAAAGAAAATGCTTGAAATTTCAGTTTCAGTCCGTGTAACTTGGACCTTACAAGTGACCTTTTTTTTTTGGGGGGGGGTCAGGCAACTGTATGGTCCAAGGATCTTCTCTAGGGAAACTCTTCCATTAACGATTCTTCTACTCCCTGTCTTAGAGTGAACACACCTCCTTGATAATTCCTGAGTGATTTATAAACACCGCCTACTGTCCAGTGCACAAAGAAGGGGGGCAAGAATTAAGTTTGATTATACCCTCAGCATAATCTTAAAGTCCGCAGTGTAATGTCAATAGACCACCTATTGACTAATTAATTAATAATTGTTATGCAGAGTTGCAGACAGGGAATTGATATGCGCTACGCGCCCACCCCCTCCCCCCTTAAAAAAAATAATAATAAATAAATTTATAAATAAATAAATAAGAAAACAAATGGGAGCATCAGCATATCATTAATTTATGGGTCCCCTGCCCACCCTATCCCCACCAGCCTCATTTATATTCATGGAGCTCTATTGACTATTGTCTTTCATCTTTTGTAATGCAAGTCCAAGACCAAACTTAGTCCCACTTACTGGGCTGTAGTAGGAGCTCCTCTGAAACGATTTGTGTGTTGCTCTGTCGGCGGATCAACACACAAATCGTTTCAGAGGAGCTCTACTAGTACTAGTCCAAGCGGCCCAGTAAGTCAATGGGACCATGCTTATTCCTCCATGGTGGGACTAGGACTAGACCAAACTTGGTTGTGGGTTGTGCCATGGAGGATTTCTCCAAGGTTGTGCCAAACAATAATAAGTGGTCTATTGATTAATTGAGGATTTAAGAGGTTTTTCCCCCAGCCTTTTTTACGGTGTGGGTATTGTCCTTATTATTGTAACCTCCTAACTCCATGTTAAAACTAATAATAATATTTAATAACATTATAATAAAGATCTTTCCAGACGGCCGGCCGGGCGAAAACCGGATCGGATCCCAAATAAAATACCTGAATCGGGTGATAGATACTTGGTCTTGCCGACGTCTTCCTCCAGGCGGTCCTTGGACTGACATCCCTCGTCCCCGGCCGCGCACTCGTCCCCCAGTACCGCCCGGTGTTGAAGACCGACCACCACGACCCACGCCACGGCCACCGCCAGCCACCGCCCCCGCAGACAGGACCCTCGGCTACCCGGCTCGTCCATGGTGCCTCACCTACGGCGATCGAGTGATCGTGAGGTGTGACTTGCCGACAAAATCAAATGACAAGTCTTGATCGCCTGCGATGACGGAGAATAGGGCGATGGAATGTGTATGGGGATTAGTGGGTGCAGCTGGTCTTTGGTTCAGTGGTTGTACACGTGTACGTCGGTCGTTTGATGCCTGTCTATCTGAGCCTCAGTGAACACGAATAACCTAACCGCCTGCTTCCCCGCCATTATATAAACATAGACTCGCATCCAGTCCCCCCGCAGTTTTGATACCACGAACTTCCGTAATGAACTGATTAATTACAGATAACAATTACGGGTTTGAGGCTGAAAGTGATACTAGATACGCCACCTGGAAATTATCATCCTCAAGATAAAGCCGCTCACTTCCTAAGATTATCTAATCAATTTGTTTCGGTAATAATTCATACACGATAGCATTCTTGAGCGACTTTATAAATGAGTCTAAATCTAGTAATAGTATTACATGTACATGTACATGTATAGTACACTGTACAGTACATGCATGTATCATGTACCTGTACATGTACTGTATTGTACAGTGTACATGTACATGTACATGTACATGTAATCATGGAGGTATAGTTGTACCTCCATGGTTGTACAGTGGTTGTACGTGTGTTCTTATCCAAAGGCAGTGGAAGGCGATTAATTTCTAGGTTTTTTTACGTGGAAAATAAATTAAATCAAACCAAATCAAACAACTATACATGGATTGTACATGTACAGTTCAGTAGTAGTACTAGTCCAGTGGAAAATGTGCGCAAGGCACTATGCGCAATCTTTAAAATTGATGTGTATAGAAAACATATGAAGGGAAAACAAGCGCAAACTTCTTGTAAGTTGTAAGTCAACTGACAGTGACAGTGACAGTGATTCCATGGTGACACCCGCATCGGTAGTTGTTGGTAATAATGTAATCTATGTCCGAACGCCATTCTTATAAAAAGTTATATTAATCAACCTCAACCGAAGCCCCGTGCGCAATCTGAAAACTGAGCACTGTGCAAAAACTGCAACTTTGAGCTCTGAGCGGCCATAGCCTGACTTGATGAGCTCTATAAAATAATAAACTGGCATTGGTCCATTACGTCATCATCGTGCAGGGACTTGCCTGCCCGGACACAACGGGAGTTTCCTGCGCGATAGTCTGAAACAGTAAACGGTCGTCAAGGACGACGAGCAAGCTGGTACAAGCCCAGACAGGTAGGGAGGGGCGGTGTCGCTTGGACCTCGGCCATTGGTCGAATGTTTAATTAAATCAGAATCACGTGACACCGAATTCTGGTAAAGGAGATGTTCTCACAGCCTGTCCTGTCATGTCGAAGGGAACTTTTTAAAAAGGAGCCAAAAATGTCCGATGTATAAAAGCACGGTTGATGCAGGAGACGGCCAGTACACGTTATGGCATCACGCAAGTGTTGACATTCCACACGCATGCAGGCCACAGTTCCACCATATTGATGATACTGATACTGATGATAGAGCTCTATTGCACGCTGTATACGGTATCCCAGTGATTGTGGAATTCGTATTACTATTAATTTTACCGGTTAAAATTGTTTGCTTGCACTTTATTTCAGTCCGACCTTTGACAGGTTCTGGCCTTTTTCGAGATTTCCTGCTCTGAAACCAACGGAATAAGGTAATTAAATAAAGCCATAAAAATCTTAAAATTTCAGGCCTATAGCTACGTTTCGATCCTAGCAAGTAGCTAGTCCGAGTAACCTGGACCCGACAAGTCACCCTTTTTTGATCGAATTTTGAAATTTTGAGTTTTGGGTGACTGTAGCCTGTAGGGTCCAAGGATCATGACTATGCATATGCTCCTGCATCATCTGAAATCTCTGTAATGTCATCTTTGAAAAATACCCCTGACCGAAATCCCCAGATTTACCCCCCAAAACACCCGTGAAACAGTACCACGCACCCATTGAGGATTCAGTGAGAATTACAGATTCCAATACTCAACTGGTCATTTTGTTTTACTCATGTTTGGGAAAAGGGAGAAATTTCCCCTCAGTTGACCGAGAACGGCTGAACGGGTCACCGAGCCTAGTTGGGGTGGCCATATCTTTGATTTGAAACTGCATGACGTCACCAGGTCCGGGTGTGGAGTGGTCTGCGAAAGTGCATGCGCGTGCTTGCACGCGTTGAGCCCTACGACTGTTTCCTGAACAGCAGTGCAAAGCAACGTCCGGGACATCGCACAGCGTGCGCACACACTTCCTTTTATGGAACGGTTTCTTGAATCACCTCGAATCACCTCTCTGGCCAACAGGTCTTCTGACGAGCCCCTGATCCCAGTGACCCGACCTCTCACCTCCGACCCCCCACCATGCCCCCTAAGAGGAAAGCAGCTGCAAGCAAGGCCAAAGCCAGCGCCAAGAAGGTCAAGGCAGAAGCGGTCGAGCCGACCCCAGACAGCAAGCCAACGGATGACGTCAGGAAGGCAGTGGAGGCCCTCAAGACGGCCGAGAAGGGCAAGAAGAAATGCTACGTGGTGGACTCATCCTACCCTGGCTCAGGAAGTGTGAGTATACACATGCTTGTATGTCAGGTGTGGAGTGGACCATGTTCCTCCCAAAGGAGCAGTGCAGTCCACATGTTGGACTTGTGCATCACTCTAGTTGCGGTAACCGTAACTCTCATCCTCTTGAAGGTCGCACACCTGAGGGTTACGGACTGCTATGTACAAAAATCTAGGAAACTGTGTGTTTTCACCTCTTTTGAAACACTAACTGTCTCGATCGCCCCCTTTTTCCACCCTTTTGAAAATCACCACACACAACCTAAAGACATGATGGGGGTGATGTCAAATGTATACTCAATGTAGTCAGATAACTCAAAACATCATGGGTAAAATATTTTTCTGAAAAACGGGCAGGAACTCACCAAAATACTGTCTGAAAATGTCCCGTCAACGTCTCCGCCAGGTTCAGAATCTGAACCTGGCACCTCGACCAATCAGCATTTATTTAGTATTTTTATGACGTATCCCGAACGGCGGCTATTTACTGTTTCCCAATAACAGTGCTGTACACACACGTGGTGCGCGCAATGTGCAGATCATCCTGTGAAGAGCAGACTTGCATACAACCACTGTACAAGCATTATTCGTGTAACGTACATGTACATCACATGTACGTTACAGTACAGAGAGGATGAGGGTTACGGTTACTGCAACTAGCATCACTCAAGCCTGACATTAGCTGTGACAGAGAAACCATCCCTTCTGCTGGAGGTAATCGAGTTGATGTCTTCATGCCACAGGTCTACCAAGACTATGACTGCATGCTGAACCAGACCAACATCTCCAAGAACAACAACAAGTACTACGTGATTCAGCTGATCCAGGAAGGGAAGACAATCTACCTGTGGACAAGATGGGGACGCGTGGTAAGTCTCAGCTCTCTAGTCTTGCCCAACTGCTCACTGACTTAAAGTGACCCAAATGTCAAAAGTTAGGAGGCCTGTCCTTTCAATCCTAGCAGGACCTGTCTCAAAGGCAGAATGACACGGACACCAAATAGGAAGAGGAAAGCAATAGGTTTAGAGACATGTATGACAGACCAAAGGATGGAGACTCTGAGAGGAAAGCTGGTAGGTGAGATCAAAGGGAAGAGTAGGGGTAGGATAGTGATTAGGGAGTAGAGGGGGGAAGATCAGAGGGGGAAATGGGAGAGTGAATACAAATAATCTCTTAAAATTGAGTGGGCCTGACATTTCGATCCTAGCAGGACCTTTCTCTGCCTTTGAGAAAGGTCCTGCTTGGATCGAAACGTCAGGCCCACTAAATTTCAAGATTTTCATTTTGGTAATTTTAGTCAGTAAGCAGTTTGCAACATTTTTGTATATAACAAATAATCTCTATGTAGACAATCTTTGAGAAGGGTCTCTAAATTTGTAAGAAATCGTCGGGTGCCTAGCTAAAGGGCATAAGTGCGTTCAGATGCTAAAATCACTCTATGCTCTTCTGCTGGGAACAAATACCGGTCAGTGTTATGGCTTTTTACGAATAGATTTTACATCATCATGACGCAATATGAGAAAACGAATTGTGGAAAGGATTGGAGCTCATACAAAATAGAATATAATGGGTCATTAACAAAAAAATTATCTT
Organism: Luidia sarsii; assembly: GCA_949987565.1. Classification (NCBI taxonomy): domain Eukaryota; kingdom Metazoa; phylum Echinodermata; class Asteroidea; order Paxillosida; family Luidiidae; genus Luidia; species Luidia sarsii. The sequence goes on along the minus strand of OX465103.1, from coordinate 27,272,694 downwards.
AGTGACCTTCTTTTGCCCGTATGCCCTTCTGCAAGGCACCCAACGAAATACAGTGAGAAAACAAATGTTTATAACCCATTAATAGCACCTAGCACATCGACCAACGTTGACTATGCTCTTAAGTGACTGGTAACCGATTTCAACACGGTGCGCTTTTCTAATGGCAGGGGGAGCCGGGCGCCAACATGAGGAACGGTTTCAGCGACGCCGACCAGGCCGTCAGGGCCTTCGAGAAGAAGTACGCGGACAAGACGCGGGGCAAGTGGGGCGACCGGGCTAACTTCAGCCCGGTGCCGGGCAAGTACACCCTGATCGAGGTGGAGCAAAGTGAGGACGTGGAGGAAGACCTCAAGAAGGTACGGATACGGAGAGGGCATTTCATGGAAGGGCTTACCCTGCTTGACACCGCAAGCACTGCACGCTCAGTGCTTTGCCCCAATTGCCTGCAAAAAAAAGAAAATAATACAGGCAGCTCGGGCGGGATTCGAACCCACATCTCCAGCAGGCGATTTTGCCAAAGTCATCACAACTTACGATCTTTCTCAAGACGCCATACTGCCTATCGCGACTAACGATGGGTTATCAATTGTGAGTTGTTACGATGCATCGTAAGCCTTCTTGAAATCCACCCCTGCTTTCTATTGCAGACATCTTAACCACTTGACCACTGAGCTTATGGAGGTCTTGTAGTGGATTTGAATCTATAAAACGGCAGGTAATCGTGTTGCATCATAAATATATCATATTATATTTGGTATGGACAGGGCCTTGGCCGCAACCAGGGGGAGATGAGGGAAGACAGACTACTGAGCTTCTTAAGGCCTTCTCACACTACACTGATTCTCCAGGAAATTTACCTGAGTAATAACTTGTCCATTTTACACCCGCTTAGCCCGGCAATTTCCTGGGAAATAGCATAAACCCCTGGATATTTGCACCCCTTCTCAGGAGCAAGGTTGAGCACTCTTACCCCGGCGTAGGTCATTGGGAACAGGGTTGAGTACAAGGCGGGTTTAGCCATGGTCAAACTTACCCCGGGGGTTGTGTGCTGCTGACCAAGAACAGCAGTGCATGCTGGTCTTGACACTCGGGTCGGCCGTCATTCCCAGGACATTGCAGGTAGTGTGAATGGACAGAGCAAATTTCTTAGTCAGATGGGAAACATAGCGATTTGATTCCTGCCCGAGCCTCTGATCGGTCGTCACTTACAAGCGTGTTCCTCTATCTTCCCCTGCTTCTGTGCAGCTGAGTGCCATGGGAGGGCCTGTGAAGGTGGCCAAGTCCTCGGAGTACGGTCCCAGCAAGCTGGAGACGCCCACGCAGAAGCTGATGGACCTCATCTTTGATAACAACATGTTCCAGGAGCAGATGGAAAACTTTGACCTGGGTGAGTCAGAAAATTGAGTCTACGAAACCGTGCATCACAACTTTGACCGATCAAATGATTGGTAGTCAGTTTGTTGAATCTGGTCGATTAATTTGACAGATTGCAATTGATTTTAGTGATCAACTTGATTGACTTGATTGATCAGATTAATCAGATTGATCAGACTGACTTGATTGATCTTATTGACTTAATTGACCTTATTGACTTAATTGGCTTGATAAATTTGATTGTCTTGATTAATTTGATTGATTTGATTGTCTTGATTGATCAGATTGATTTGATTGGCTTGATTAATTTGATTGTCTTGATTAATTTAATTGTCTTGATTAATTTAATTGTTTTGAATGTCTGATTTACTTAATTGATTTGATTCCTTTAATTGACTTAATTGTCTTGATTGAGTTAATTGACTTAATTGTCTTGATTGAGTTAATTGGCTTAATTGACAGAATTGCGTTGATTGACTCGGTCCTGCAGATGTGAAGAAAATGCCACTGGGCAAGCTGAGCAAAGCCCAGCTGGCCAAAGGCTTTGAAGCCCTGGAGGAGATAGACACGGCTATCCAGGCCAAGGCTAGCAGGCAGAAGCTGAATGAGCTCAGCTCCAAGTTCTTCACACTCATACCGCACTCATTTGGCCGCAAGCTGCCGCCGACCATTAGCCAGCCAGAGATAGTGCAGAACAAGAAAGACATGCTACTGGTGGGTCATGGCAGGGTTTCTCATTTGTGGTCTTGAAAAGTTAGAGAATCTGATATTGTGGACCAGACCTTGTTTTTTTCAGGGCAGTTTGTCGAACTCAAATGGATTTTTGTCTGTGTGGACCGGATGTGAAAGAATACCCTTTTTCTTTCTTTCTTTCCTTCAGGTATTGGGAGACATTGTCATCGCGCAGGACATCAAGAGGGAACAGGATGAGACTCTTGTAAGTCCTTCATCCAGTTTGCATTCTCTCCCTAAAAGAAATCGGTATTCTCTTTCTGGGAAAAATCGTAAAGTTTACAGAGCCTGAACAACTCAGGCCCTCTTAAACTTGTTAAGATTGTTCGTGTCATCTGAATCAGTAAGCTTCTATTTTGTGGCGTATTTGTTCCAAAGGGTGGGATCACAATGTGGAAAGTTTGTGGTGACGCCATGTATGTCGTCTCGTTCGAGAAGGAGTGCAGCTCTCGACGTTTCTGTGTACTCTGACGTTGTCAGAAGACTCACTTTCCAAAATTTTGAGTTATCGGCTCTTTTCAGGGTCAAACTCCTTCTCAAAAAGAGATGAATTACAACCATCCACATTTTTGGTTTAATGACAAAGAAGTTAGATTCAAAGATTAATTGTGCGGTAAAAAGAAATGGAAAAATGTTTCTAAGCATTTTGTCTGCTGTGTGCCTTTTGCCACCATCAGTCTCAGTCTCAGTCTGCTGTGGCACCCAATCCCCTGGACGTGAACTATGACCTTCTCAAGTGCAAGCTGGAGTATCTGGACCCCAAGTCACCAGAGCACAAGGTAGGCTCAGCTTATGGCAGTCCTCTTAAGGTCCCCTTACAATAAGTGTCATCAGGCCACAGAAGTTAGTCCCACCTGGCCCACTTTATCTATGACAGCCTTACGTTTAAGGCATCAGCGGATCACCTAGCCACTTCGCGCCGGGCAATTTTTCAAACGGATTATCTCTTGACAAAAGCCACAACTATGTCCAAATTTTGCCAGGTTTTACTCTCTTGTACACATAGTATACCATTTTCGATTTATTTCACAGAAATATATTGTTCTGATTGTTTTAGCGAGATTTGAAAATGGACCTTTTGTCACAACAGCAGTGCATAGTCAACATCTACCCTGCCTCTGAAAACAAGCGGATCGGAGCCTAGGCCGATGACATCCTGATTTTCCCCTCTCGTTGTGTTTCTTGAGTCGGGTGAATTCAAATGATATAGGAGGGTTTGTGGTGACACCATGTATAAGTTCTCTTAAAGAAGAGGTGTGGTTCTGAAAAAAGAACCTGAGTGGTAACTCGACGTTCATTCTCCTGATGACGACCAGAGCATACTGGCTGGAACGTCGAGTTACCACTCAGGTTCTTTTCAGAACCACACCTCTTCTTTGAGAGACCTTAAACATGGTGTCACCGCAAACCCACCTATATTGTTTCACCCACCATGCAAAGCCTTATTGAATTCAAATATATGCGTGTTACACAGTCAAGGCATTCAAGTCACCAGACATGGCTCTTAGCACTATAAGCACTGTCTTCTGTTCTGCGGTTGCTTTCAGGTGATTTCGACGTACGTCCAAAATACAAGCGGCGGATGGCGGAAGACCAATCTCCGTAATGTCTGGAAAGTAGACCGCGAAGGGGAGGTGGGTGACCATTGCAATTTGGTTTGGGTTTTTTTGGTGGGGGGAGGCTGGGGAGAGAAAGGCAAGCGCATGTAGGCCTGGTTTGGAGTGCCAATCAAATGGATGAGCCTTGTGCTAAGCCTTATAGTAAAAATAAAGCAGCCTATTTGGCCCATTCTGTGAGTGCACAGTATATTGTATTTACCACTGTTTAGATATGATTGTGCCTACAGACCCCACAATGCCTACTAAAGCTGTCTTTGGACTAAAACATCCCTCCATCTCTGGAGCAATCCATCCCTGGGACAATGCAACTGATCACCATCCCATCGTTCATCCTTGATTCTCACTCTTCAACCATTGTTCACAGAGTTGAGATCATCGGTGCCAATGTTTCATACCAGGAGCCTTGTCCCATTTGTCTGTATAATTGTGCAAGAAAAAAGAGCTCTAGACAGTCAGTACAGTGTGGTCATCACACTGCACTAGATCAACGCTGAGACTGCTAGACTCGTTCCACGGTCTGGCGGATATTCCGTTCCCCCGACTCGTCAGATCTCCTCAGAACCAACCAACACCTCTTCTCAAGAGAGCTCATCCCATCACTTTGTTTGTGCTTCGGGTTGCAGGACAAGCGTTTCGAGGAGCACGAGGAGTTGGACAATCGTCGGCTGCTGTGGCACGGTACCAACGTGGCGGTGGTGGCCGCTATCCTGAAGACTGGCCTGCGCATCATGCCTCACTCTGGTGGCCGCGTTGGCCGCGGCATGTACTTTGCCTCCGAGCACAGCAAGTCTGCCGGCTACGGTAAGTCAAACTAATCCTACTATGGCACTGGCGCTGAACATCTGAGCCCTGAAGATCGGGCCAAAATGTCATGTTGCCGTGAAAAGGAAATTCTGAGTAATAGGCAAAAATGATGCAACAGGTCTTTGTCATTCTTCATATTGCTTTGATCTAGGCTGAAAAGGATCCTTGTTTAAAACTTGGTCAGAAGTGGTGTCCTGCTTTTACTGTATGTTTGCATATTACTGTATGTTTGCATATTACTGTGTATTAGTTTATTCCACTAAGGAATTATTATTCCACTTAGGAATTGTCCTTGCCTTACGGTATACACATATACGCCTTACAAGTAATTGGAGCATTTACTGAGCAAGATTCTGAACCATTTACAGTTAAATGACCATTTGTATTCTATAACTTTATCTATTGGCGGTTTATGCTTTGATCTGTCCTTGTCTGTGCATAGTGGGTACCACTGGTAACGGCACCGGCATCATGTTCCTGAATGAGGTTGCGCTGGGTACCGAGCATCACATCACCGCGGACGACAGCAGCCTGCGAAAGGCGCCCTCTGGCTACCACTGCATCATCGCCAAGGGACGGACCGAGCCAGGTAGGACGGGGATTATAGAGGGCGCTAATTATGTTGGTTAGAACTACGATTATATAACCTATGGACGGACAGCATGTATGAAAAATGACGTCATGATAGCGTAATTTGCATAAAACTATGGGCAGAAGAAAAGCCAACCGTCTGCGTACATGTGATTTGCCTATGGTGCTACGCAGTAATGCCCATGCACATACATGTTTTCGCGTTATATTCATATTAAGTGGCATTACTCAAAATTTAGTGTGCCTGACGTTTCGATCCCAGCAGGACCTTTCTCAAAAAGTGGCATTAGTTTTTACTTCCGCCCATACTCTTTGTTGCCATTTTTCGAATTGTTGAGAACTTCACATTGATGTTCTTTGTGTTTGTCTTTGGAAAATGTGGAAAGCTGCATCCACCTTGCTTGATCCCCAAACTGCTATAGCCATGTGCATCTGAATGAAAATGGGGCGTGTGAACCCTGTGATCAACTTCAACAAGCTCATAGTAACTTTACAATTAATCGCGCAGATACCATATGGCCCATGAAAACTGGGCCAATTGTAAATTGAGTTACTCCACTTTGTGAAATCCACTCCTCGAGACATACAACAGTTAATGGTTGGATTTCGACTGACGCCCCTACCCCGGCAAAGATAATTGAGCCTTTGGGTTTGTTTTTGGCCGTGTCCCTCAGATCCCAAGGCAGATACGCACCTGATGCTGGACGGCCGTAAGGTAGTCGTCCCCCAGGGCAAGCCTGTCCATCAGTCCAAGTTCAGCAGCAGCCACTTTTCACAGAGTGAGTACCTCGTCTACAAGGAGAGCCAGAACCGCATGCGCTACATGCTAGAGTTCAGCTTCAAGTAGTAAGCCCCAACAGATTACTGGTAGACGCTTGTATTCAGCTAGGACTACGGCTATGGCTGATGATGCAGCTATGGCTATGGCTAGTAATAATACAGCTATGGCTAAGACCACAGCCATGTATGGGGAAGAGCCAGTAGCATGGATAGATATTGATACAACTAGGGCTATGGCTATATCTAAGATACAGCTATGGCTATGGCTAATGATACAGCTACAGACGTAGATATTAATGAGGAGTCACAAGCTTGCATAGATATTGTAAGCCCGGACAGATTATACCAAGCTTTAGGGCTCTGGTTGCAATAAAGGCTGTGGCTGTGGATGATGATACACCAGTGGCTAAGGCTATGTCTGTGGATGAGCTATTAGCTTGGATGATTTTGTTATGTCAAATCCAGTTATCAGCTCTACAGGTTTTTGTTGCATTGCCTGTTTGTTTGTAGTTCCAATACCGGTTCGTCGGTAGACGGATCCAATCAGACGTCTATAGGAGTTGCCAAGCCTGGATGGCTATTGACAAATACTTACCTTTCATCCACCTATGCATGTACACTACTCCCCCCCCCCTGGCCTATGGTGAAATCACTCTATAGTCTGTCGAGATTCACCATTAGGAAGAAGATTCCTCAGAGGCTTATGGGGGTTAATGGTTAATTGCTTCTGACTGGCGCCCTGTACCAGCAAAGGCAGTTGACTACTTAAGGGCAGGGTATCTCAGCTGGATGAGCACTAGTATGTTAACCCAGGTGTCATAATAATAGAGTCTTAAGCCGCGTTCGCATTGGACTTTTTTCGGCCCTGTCAAATTACCGTGACTGAGCGGAAAGTTTCAATGACGTCTCTCTCACCCTGTTAGTTTCACATCACGCTCGCGTTAAGTTGACAGGGAGGGTAGTTTTCCGCGTGTCCGCATTGGATTTATTTTTGTCATTCTTCAGCTCAGTCACAGTAGTTTGACCAAATTAAGTCCAATACGAGCATGGCTTTATTAACTAGTCCTGTACACCAGTCTGAAATAGTCGGTGTAATTACCTTAGGATTCACAGTTCTCTTTGAAGGTAAAGAAATATTTTCAAGAATCTAGCAAATAATGGACCCTTGTAACACGGTAAATATCCTTTATGAAAAGGAAACAATTACCTGTAGTATTTTAAGATCAGACTCTTGTATGTTTTCATTCCCAAAACATTATGAAAATTGATATATTTTACCATTGTACAAGTACCATGATGGCATAGTGTGATTTATTTTGATTTGGTTTCACTTGTTGCCTTATGTTGAATTTTAACGATTTTGTCAGTCGATTCTATAAATTCTATTTTTTATGGCACGAAGTTGATCAGTCAATGTTATTAAAAAAGTTAAATTTAATGAGGGTTTGACCTGCTCGATGTAATAAGCCCTGAGTGCTGAGTGCTTTGCCCGATTGCCTGAAATGTTAAAGTCGTAAAGAACACAAATCAGTCATTATGCCATTTTACTAATGTTGATTGTCATTTCAATTGTTTGCAATAGTTTTCTTCTTTAGTTATTGAGTTATTTTATATCATTCCATGTATAATGTGGGTAGGTTTATAATTGTTATGCTGCAGTACATTTTTGGCTTGCAATATTGCACCATGATCTTAATTTTTTGTTTTGTTGAAACAAAGAAAATATGTTTACTTTAGGTTATTGTTCTGTAGTACCATGACTTTTAGATTTATCTAGATATAATTGTTGTATATTACGTCATGCACAGCTGAAAGAAATTATAACTGCAGAGAAATTATAAGTGGCAAAGGTTTCTTTGCCATAATTATAAATTTGTTCAAATGTTCCCAATAAGTTTTTCATAGATTTGTTTGACAGAAATTGTTATCATGTTTTTATAGTGCCTAAGTATTACTTGAGGAAGATAGACATTTAATGAGCAATTTTATACAGCTTACTACAAGAAGAAAAACTGATTACTTTTACAATATTAATGCAATTATATTTTAATCAGCGGAATTTGTTTGTGAGAAAACCCCAAAGGTGTGAAACCTTTTTCAACTTTTACAAGATTTCTTTAAATAATTACAGGAAAAATTGTCATCTTTGGGGTAATTTTGTGTCCAATGAAATTGGTCTTCAGACTTTGAAAGTGAAAAGAGAAATGTTTGTTTGTTGGTTGGTTGGTTGGTTGGTGTTTGTGTGTGTGTATATGGGGTGTTGGGGTGCATGTTTGCTTCTGTGTTTGTGTGTCTGTCTGTCTGGTTTTTGTTTGTTTCTTCTTTTTTCAATGAGGGTTTGCCCTGCTCGATGTAAAAAGCACTGAGTATTCAGTGTTTTTCCCTAAGCATGATGAAAAGGGCAAACTCATTGAATTGCATTTTCATCTCCTCGATATCATGTTATATCTATGATGTTTGTTTGTTGGTGTTGGAGTGTTTGTTTGTTTGTTTTCCTGCCTGCCTTACTCTCGTTGACCAAGTGTTTCTTACTCTTAACTGATTGGCTCACGGGGGAATAAGAAGTCTTCTTATTCCTCCATGATTGGCTGTTGCTTTCACTGCAATGCACCGCACCTTCCTGCACTGCGGACGGACGGAGTTCCTAGCCTGCACAGTCCCGTTTGGAATCCCACCAATGTTACACAAGGCCATCAAAAAATTAATGAAGAGGGTCATTACTTGGACCCAATTAATTTTGCGACTGAGTGGAGCCCATTAACCACCTTCAGTCATAGAACCACCCAAGGGCACCGTTATGTCTATATGATGTAAACGGAAGTGCATTAAGAGAAGATCGGCTGCAAACAAACCCATAGGGTCGCAGGGATAGTACATGTATTGCAAGACATTTTAGTTGATAATTATGTTTTTAATATACCCCCCCCCAAAAAAAATGAAATGAAAATCGTGACAATTCTGCCGTGATAAAGGTGTTTGGATGACTAATTTTGGACTTTGTTTGTCGTACACCCACCTTAAATGGGGGTGGGGGGGGGGTTAAGAGGGGGTGATGAAAACGTTTAATAACCTCTGTCGAGTTCTGCTTGTCAGCCATCAGAACGCCACGGGTGCACGTAACGGAGCGGAAGTTAACGGCGAACGAGGAGGGACGCGATTCAAAGCAAGCCCTTGGGAGGATTCGTTTGTCCCGGCCTCTGACGTGACGACTGCCAGTCGTTTTGCATCTTCTCCTTTTTCTCTGGCGGGGTTTTGTCAGACCTACCCCGACTGTTGGACAACCAGGGCTCCCATTTTCAGTGACGGCCAATTCTAACCAAGTGTTGCTTTTAATGCTGTTTGGGTTTCGGGCAACAGTGCTGTGAATATTGTGACGTCTTTCACTGAACTAGGCTTCACCGCAGAAGACAACTGGAGGCTTCGCTCATCAAGCGATTCTGTCTATAGTGTATTGACATCCAAATTTCCAGCGGGAGGCCATCTGGAACCGGTTTGATATCCAGCGAGGAAGTGACGACCTGTGCCGCCCGTCGACCGAGCGAACCGGCCCGGGGTGGTCATCATGGGATGCTACAAGCGCTGCTACCTGCGCCAGTGGGCCGTGAAGGTGTCCGACCTCCACGGCGTAAAGCACGTAGCGGGCGACGGGAGCGCCCTCCGCCGTCTGGTCTGGGCGGCCTGCTTCCTTGCCGCACTGGTCGCCTTCCTCGTACAGGCCGTGCAGGCGCTGCTCCACTTCGGCCAGGCCCATCACGTCACCAGGCTGGACGTGGAGCACCGGAGTGTGATCGACTTCCCTGCCGTCACCGTCTGCAACTTCAACAAGTACCGCGAGTCGGCCATCACCGGGCGCGACCTGAGGAACGTCGGCCGCCACCTGGGTGAGTTTGGAGGGTCCGGAAGGCGACGGAGAGGCTCCGCACGCGAACGGATGCACGCGCGCATACGTTTAAAATGAAGTCTATTTCCGACACCATGCACCCACGTTTGGATGCCTTATACATTGAGACTAATCTGTTCGTATTTCAAAGTCTTTGAAACTCACCGAAATGGCCAGTATACATATTCAGCGATTACTCATGTCTGGACAGCACCATTCATATTGACAAAAAAATAAAGACGATTTTTATACTAGAAAATCGAATTTTCCTACACGTTTCTTCCTTGCTGACTTTCACAAAATCATACAGAAATATAAACCCCCAAAATATTTTAAAACATACTTGTATTTTAAAAATTAATTCACATTTTTTAAATAAAATAATCAAACTGATTCATGCAGTCTTCACCGAGAAGGATCTCACATACACGTGCATGGGAGAATAAGTAAACATTCGTGCAGGGACCGAAACGAAAACAATTCGGAAAATCTTGAAGCTGTCGATTCACGTGTTTCCACCGCTGGTCAATGTGGAATGTAGAGAAGGAACAGCATGTTCTTTCAGTATCCTTTCTTGGCGTTGAGGCGGTGAGTTTGACCCGCAAGTCCTCCTCCAGATCCTTCTCAGTGAAGCATGGAGGTGAAGTGATCGCTTCAGTACAAATCACATTCACATCCTTTCGATTTCTATTGAGTATTGGTAGCCGATTTTGAGAAATTTCTCCACTTTGATGGCCGCAGCCCACTTCCTAAGTAACTCAATTTTCTTTTCCTTATTGTGAATTCAATCTATTCTCGGCAAAGATTTCATGATCGAAACGGGTCCTATACATTCATGTTCTTCTGAAATGGTGGAGAGTATCCAAATATTTAATTTAAGAGGGCCTTATCGAATCCAATGCTTTTGGCATGGGTTGAAACTTTTCCTCCAGTGTCCAGCAGTCTGCGTTTGTTTTTGTTTCGCCTGAGGCTAAAGGATGGTTCTCTTGTGTAATATCTGTGTCGAAAATGTAACCCAAAGTTTTTATTGTCGGGTGGGCTTTCAATCTAAAGATGGGTGCTTATGGAAATGAAGCTGTATCCTCGAAGAGCCCCATAATGCAACAGACCTCATTTGTGACCCGGCACAACAACTTGAGGAATATCCCACCAAAACACATTTGGAGTAAACAACGCCTGAAGTTAAAGTATCTTCACAATTCGATTACAAATCAATTGTCTTTTTTGTGTATTTTCGGAAAATTTAAGTATTAGAGGATATCATATTTTGATATCATTTCAAAGCTAATGGTATACTCTTTCACATCAATCTCAAAATCTCAAAAGTGGGGTTATTTCTCATTATGCTGTGCCGGGTCACATTTGCCCATTGCTGCTAATGCGCAGGTAATGGCGAAGGTAAGCAGTGATCGAACAAAGCTGAAAACCTGAGCGTGTTACCGCCGTAGACACAGATTGATCGTCGGCCTACATTCGTAAGACCTCGACCTCCAGAACCCAGCCACAAACACCAATCCCGCCATCCATGACTTGACGTCACATCGAACCAAGTGCAAAGTCTGGTAACTGTTTCAATTATCTATACCGACATGGCCATACTAGTTCCTTGATGTTTACCGCCATTACGTTAATGATGTAAATACACGTAATTGGATTTGGGGCCTTTGTGCAGCCGCCGACTTGCGCAATTAAACCATTAATTAAACCAATAATGCCATTGCACGCGACGCCATCAGTCCATATCCGATCGGAGGGACATTGCAAGAACAGAGCAGGGCAGGGCAGGGCAGGGCAAGGCAGGGCATGGCATGGCAGGGCAGGGCAGGGCAGGGAAGGGCATGGCATGGCATGGCAGGGCAGGGCAGGGCAGGGCAGGGCAGGGCAGGGCAGGGCAGGGCAGGGCAGGGCAGGGCAGGGCAGGGCATGGCAGGGCAGGGCAAGGCAGGGCATGGCAGGGCAGGGCAGGGCAGGGCAGGGCAGGGCAGGGCAGGGCAGGGCAGGGCAGGGCAGGGCAGGGCAGGGCAGGGCAGGGCAAGGCAGGGCAAGGCAGGGTAGGGCAGGGCAGGGCATGGCAGGGCAGAGCAAGGCAGGGCATGGCATGGCATGGCAGGGCAGGGCAGGGCATGGCAGGGCAGGGCAGGGCAGGGCAGGGCAGGGCAGGGCAGGGCAGGGCAGGGCAAGGCAGGGCAGGGCAGGGCAGGGCAGGGCAGGGCAGGGCAGGGCAGTGCAGGGCAAGGGCAGGGCAGGGCAGGGCAGGGCATGGCAGGGCAGGGCAGGGCAGGGCAGGGCAGGGCAGAGCAGGGCAGGGCATGGCATGGCAGGGCATGGCAGGGCAGGGCAGGGCAGGGCATGGCAGGGCAGGGCAGGGCAGGGCAGGGCAGGGCAGGGCAGGGCAGGGCAGGGCAGGGCAGGGCAAGGCAGGGCAGGTTAGGGCAGGGCAGGGCATGGCAGGGCAGGGCAAGGCAAGGGCAGGGCAAGGCAGGGCAGGGCATGGCAGGGCAGGGCAGGGCAGGGCAGGGCAAGGCAGGGCAGGTTAGGGCAGGGCAGGGCATGGCAGGGCAGGGCAAGGCAAGGGCAGGGCAAGGCAGGGCAGGGCATGGCAGGGCAGGGCAGGGCAAGGCAAGGGCAGGGCAGGGCAGGGCAGGGCAGGGCTGGGCAGGGCAGGGCAGGTTAGGGCAGGGCAGGGCATGGCAGGGCAGGGCATGGCAGGGCAGGGCAGGGCAGGGCAGGGCAGGACAGGGCAGGGCAGGGCAGGGCAGGACAGGGCAAGGGCAGGGCAGGGCAGGACATGGCAGGACAATTCGAATGGATAACACAGTAGCCAGCTAGGCCACTTATTCCACAGGCTACCTATACTGCTACTGCAGTGGCTGCTATTAAAGTCTCCAATCCCTTCATGACTGTACAAGGCGAAGTCGCCTTGATTTCATCAGGTCAGCCTTGGGTGGCAGTGAGTGCATGCAAATTGACATAATCATTTACTCACCGGTGTCCTCGGCTAAATTAAAATAAACACAGGTTCTGTTTACAATGCATAGCGGAATACACACATTATTTTCTTAAAGGTCTACTGCAATGCATTTTCATTTTCTATTTTCTTTGCTTAGATAATAAATTTCAATTTGGGGCACTTCAGTTGACCTTTAAAAGCCTATTAATGCGTGGGACGTACTCGGTGCCATTGGGCGTGGTACCAACCAAAGTAATGCAGCCCTCTTGCAAATTGCTGGACGACCAGAATCACCTGAGTTATATGTACATATTATAAAATATATGCCAAATTGCCAATGGTATGACTGTGCCACTGCTACCTTAATTTTGGAGTTCACTGTTCAATATTGATACTAAAATTTCCAACAACAAAATCTTTTCGTGGTTTGGAGGTACATTTTTTAGTTTTTGTAGACATATAAACAACTGATAAAAACATTTCTGACAAAATTTAAGATTTCTGAAAACCGTATTACTTGCTCTTTAATTTGGAAAATCTAGGCCTGCTAATTGATCGATGATCTTGTTTAAAAAGCTGCATCCACCTTTTGTGATTCCCGAACTGCGGTGGCCTGAATAACGACAAATGTATGTTTGGATCTGAATGAAAACTGGGGGAGGGAGGGGGCGTGATCCCTGGAGGTTATGGTTGTTAATCGTTACTCGTTAACATGCTTGTGACTGGCAACGCGGCAAAGCCTGGGCCAAGTTGACTATTGCCGCAATCTAAGAGCTGGGGTAGCTCAGACGGAGACAGCATTCCGCACGTGTGGATCACTATTCCGCCCGTGCGGATCACTATTCCGAATGTGCGGATCGCTATTCAATACCTCCGGATTACTATTCCGAACGTGTGAATCACCATTCCGTACGTGTGGATCACTATTCCGCACGTGCGGATCACTATTCCGAATGTGCAGATTGCTATTCAATACCTCCGGATTACTATTCCGAACGTGTGAATTACCATTCCGTACGTGTACGAATTAGTAGTAGTCGAGCCCTAAGAACCTTTCTGTGCGTATCACCGACTACCCAGGCTTCATAGATGAAGACAACAACCTGATCAATCCGGAGCTGTACACGGAGGAGTTTCAGCAGAAGGTAGCGGCCGTGGACTGGTCCACCGAAGATGTGGACGAGAACTACGACATGACGGAGTTTACCAACCGGACGGGGCACCAGCTGGATGAGATGATAGTGGAGGTGAGATTCGGGCTAAAGTGCGTCACGAACCACGTTCCTGAAGCTTACGGAATCACCTAAGTGCCATCCCACTTTACGACATGACTGGAGAAAGATAGAGAGAAAGAAAGAGAGATGTAGAGCTAGAGAGCTAGAATGATCTAGATAGAGCTATAGAGAGATGGAGAGATAGAAAGATAGGGAGCTAGAGAGAGATAGGGAGAGACATAGAGAGCTAGGGAGCTATATAGAGGGAGCTTGAGAGATAGAGAGATAGACAGCTAGAGGGATAGGGAGATGAAGAGAATGATGGAGATGACGGAGAGATGGAGAAATGGAGAGATGGAGAGAGAGATAGAGAGAGAGTGAGAGAGAGATGGAGAAAGATGGAGAGAGATATGAGATATATATATATAGAGAGAGGTGTGACAGAGAGAGTGGAGGGGTATATAAAAAGATAGAGAGACGAAGAGAGTAGCCCCAAGAAACCCAAACGTGAACATGATGGTGTCCTTTCTGGTTGGCAGTGTTCGTGGCAGGAGAAGCCCTGCTCGCCACTCGATTTCCATCACGTCTTCTCGCACCTCGGCAACTGTTACACCTTCAACCACGTGGCACTGAACACAGAGCGTCACTCATCCATATCGGCGGGTGCCGGTACGTATGTAATCACTCTACGCCCAGCTTTGCAGTTTGGTCATGTTATTCACTTGTATTAAACATCTCTGCATATTCTAACTTAAAGCCCCTACACAACACTGGTCGAGGTCAAAGAATAGCATCCATACGTTGTCTGATCCAACATATGCATGAAATAGCACACCTGTGAAAATTTCAGCTCAATCCGCCAACCGAGTCTCGAGAAAATCGTGAAAACTGCTTCATTTGTTTCAAGAAAATGCAGTATTCAACACCGTACTGTTCCAAAAATAGTTTAGATCTCGGTGAGACGTAAACGATTTCTTTTACTCATTTCTCCCAAAATGTTAGGCAGAAATATTTCAGTGAGAGGTTTCTACTATAACCATCTTCAAACTGTATAAGTTTCATGTAAATCTGTGAACATTTCTGCTTTTCGATCTTACCAATGTTGTGTAGGGGCTTTAAGGAAAGACTAACTACATGTAGTTGGAAATAATGCGTAAGCTTTGGTGGCAGCAAGTACCCGGTACTTCATCCCATGTAATGGATTTAGCGTCGACAAGAAATAAACGGATTCTACTGTGGGAGTTGACTTCGCTTTGTTCCCGCTTCTGCACACACAGCCAGCGGCCTGAAATTGAGCTTGAACATCCAGGAGGACGAGTACACGCCCTCTAACGACTTGGACGGGGCAGCCGAGGATGCTGGCATCAAATGGATGCTGCATCATCCAACCGAGCCGCCCTATGTCAAGGAGCTGGGTTACGGGGCGGGACCAGGTCACCACACGTTCGTGGCCGTCCGTCACGACGAGGTTAGTGGTCGGTTCCGAATGTACCGGCTGTCGCTTCAATTTACACACGAGTCTATGAAAGCCATTAGCTAGACGCTTGTCGGCAATCGCCGTAGTCGTGTGCGTTTTGGCTACGGCTTCAGTTTTACACGCGGGTCTATGGAAGCTACGATCTATAGTGGCTTTTTGGTAATCCTAATGGATATGTGTTTGGCTGTGGCTTCAGTTTACATACGAGTCTATGGAAGCTACGATCTAGCGGCTTTTAGGTAATCCTCGTGGATATGTGTTTGGTTGTGGCTTCAGTTTACATACAAGTCTATGGAAGCTACGATCTAGTGGCTTTTAAGTAATCCTCGTGGATATGTGTTTGGTTGTGGCTTCAGTTTACGTACGAGTCTATGGAAGCCAATAGCTATGGGTATTACGACACTCCTGCATGCACGATGAGATCCAATTGTCATGTAGCGAATTTCAAAGACTCCTGGGTAGGCCCTGTGAGTTTTTTCCCACAACGGTTTACTGAACTGTTCTATTTGATAAAACGTATGCGAGACCTACACCATTTGAAAAGTGCCCAATTTCCGGACGTTGCAAATATTTTGAGAGACTGAGACTACCATCTCACCAGGAGGTTTCTAATGGTATCAGACATTCCGTGAACGTTCAGCGCTCGAAAACCTGCCGTTTTCGATAATGGCATATCATATCATTGCTGCCCAACAAACTTGTATTCGAGCCGCAATATTGTCATATCGTTTGATAGTATATAGGGGGTTAAAGCCCCTACACAACATTGGTAAGATCGAAAAACATAAATGTTCAAAGATTTACATGAAACTTATACAGTTTGAAGATGGTTATAGTGGAAACTGAAATATTTCTGCCTCAAATGAATTTTTTAGAAATTAGTAAAGATCTGCCCTAGAGAAAGGTCCTGCTAGGATCGAAACGTCAGGGCCACTAAATTTTGAGATTTGCATTTTGGTAATTTTAGTCAGTAAGCAGTTTGCAATATTTTTATATATCACTTTAAAAGAGTAAAGAAATAGTTTACGTTTCACCCCTAGATCTAAACGATTTTTTCAGAACGATTAGTTGAATACTGCATTTTCGCGAAACGAATGAAGCGGTTTTCACGATTGTCTCGAGACTCGCTTGGCGGATTGAGCTGAAATTTTCACAGGTGTACTATTTCATACACACGTTGGATCAGACAACGTATGGATGCTATTCTTTGACGTCGACCAATGTTGTGTTATCTCTTTAACAGACAACCGAGTTTGTTTCGTCACCAGATTGTGAGCCTCCCATCGCCGTACACCACGTGTCAGGAGGAAGCGGCCGGGGTGCTAGACTACTTCGAGCACTACTCACTGCAGGCCTGCCGTATCGAGTGCGAGACCAGACTGGTGGTGGATGAGTGCGGGTGTCGCCTGGTCGAGCAGCCCGGCGACGCCCCGGTCTGCAACCCGGCAGAGTCGCACGAGTGCGCTCAAGTGGAGCTCGGTGAGATGAGATGCCGTTGCCAGTCGAAATGATTCCTACACGAAAACAGAATGGGATTGGATGGTGAAGTCCTTCATACAGAATACCAGTGATGATTGGACAAATGATCGTTAGAGATTCTGTAGGTAGTATTTGTATTTGTAGATTTGTAACAATCGACAGTCGGAACAGTGAACCGGTCGGTGGGTCGGTGGGTCGGTGGGTCGGTGGGTCGGTGGGTCGGTGGGTCGGTGGGTCGGTGGGTCGGTGGGTCGGTGGGTCGGTGGGTCGGTGGGTCGGTGGGTCAGTGGGTCGGTGGGTAGGTGGGTCGGTGGGTCATTGGGTCGGTGGGTCGGTGGGTCGGTGGGTCGGTGGGTCGGTGGGTCGGTGGGTCGGTGGGTCGGTGGGTCGGTGGGTCGGTGGGTCGGTGGGTCGGTGGGTCGGTGGGTCGGTGGGTCGGTGGGTCGGTGGGTCGGTGGGTCGGTGGGTCGGTGGGTCAGTGGGTAGGTGGGTAGGTGGGTCGGTGGGTCGGTGGGTCGGTGGGTCGGTGGGTCGGTGGGTCGGTGGGTCAGTGGGTAGGTGGGTCGGTGGGTCGGTGGGTAGGTGGGTAGGTGGGTCGGTGGGTCGGTGGGTCGGTGGGTCGGTGGGTCGGTGGGTCAGTGGGTAGGTGGGTAGGTGGGTCGGTGGGTCGGTGGGTAGGTGGGTAGGTGGGTCGGTGGGTCGGTGGGTCGGTGGGTCGGTGGGTAGGTGGGTCGGTGGGTCGGTGGGTAGGTGGGTAGGTGGGTCGGTGGGTCGGTGGGTCGGTGGGTCGGTGGGTCGGTGGGTCAGTGGGTAGGTGGGTAGGTGGGTCGGTGGGTCGGTGGGTCGGTGGGTCGGTGGGTCGGTGGGTCGGTGGGTCAGTGGGTAGGTGGGTAGGTGGGTCGGTGGGTCGGTGGGTAGGTGGGTAGGTGGGTCGGTGGGTCGGTGGGTCGATGGGTCGGTGGGTCGGTGGGTCGGTGGGTCGGTGGGTCGGTGGGTCGGTGGGTCGGTGGGTCGGTGGGTCGGTGGGTCGGTGGGTCGGTGGGTCGGTGGGTCGGTGGGTCGGTGGGTCGGTGGGTCGGTGGGTCGGTGGGTCGGTGGGTCGGTGGGTCAGTGGGTCGGTGGGTCGGTGGGTCGGTGGGTCAGTGGGTCGGTTGGTCGGTCGGTGGGTCGGTGGGTCGGTGGGTCAGTGGGTCGGTGGGTCGGTGGGTCGGTGGGTCGGTGGGTCGGTTCGTCGGTCGGTGGGTCGGTGGGTCGGTGGGTCGGTGGGTCAGTGGGTCGGTGGGTCGGTGGGTCGGTGAGTCGTCATTTGATGAGTCCAACTGGTCTTTATGCCAGCTTTTGAAAATGAACTAGTCCGCACGCGCATGTGTATGTGTATACCGACCGACCGTAATGTCTGCTTGTCACTGGTTACCTCCGTGGTTTCGTCTTTTTTCCCAGATGAGGCCTTGCACAACGTGAAAGGGCACGAGTGCATCTGCAGCTCGCCGTGCGAGGTCGAGAGCTACAAAGTGGTCACGACAAGCGTCAAGCTACGAAGCAACTACATCCAGCGCATCTACAGCAAAACCACGCACAACTTCTCGGCAGAATACATAGAGTGAGTGCACTGGGCACGAGTTTGGCAGAGGAAACGACTAACTAGAGCAAACCAAAATGTCACATATCCAATTCGAGGCCGCCCAAAACAAAAATGGACAATATTGATATACAAGTTCCAAACCGCTCATTGCAGATTTTGAAGAAAAGAAAATGTGACTGACCCGGGACTTGAACCCAGGACACCTGGCTTAGCGTGCCAGGTCCCGGGAGAGGGCCAGGGTGGAGGGGAGAGAGAGAGGGAGAGAGAAAGGGAGAGAGAGAGAGAGGGGAAGAGAGAGGGGGAGGGAAAGAGAGTGGAGAGAAAGGGAGAGAGAGAGGGAGGGGAGGGAGAGCGGAGGGAAAGGGAGAGAGAGAGAGAGAGAGAGAGAGGGGAGGGTGAGTGAGAGGGAGAGAGGGGGAGGGAAAGAGATGGGGAGAGAAAGGAAGAGAGAGAGGGGGAGGGAGGGAGAGAGAGGGAGAGATAGGGGAGGGAGAGTTAGAGGGTGGGGAGAGAGAGAGGGAGAGAAAGAGGGAGAGAGAGAGGAAGAGAAAGAGAAAGAGAGGGAGAGAGGGAAAGAGAAAGAGGGAGAGAGAGAGGGAGAGGGAGAGAGAGGGAGAGGGAGAGAGAGAGAGAGAGAGAGGGAGAGGGAGAGAGAGAGAGAGAGAGGGGAGAGAGACAGAGAGAGGGAGAGAGGGGGGAGAGAGAGAAAGAGAAAGAGGGAGAGATGGAGAGAGAGAGAGGGAGAGAGAGAGGAAGAGAGAGAGAGGGAGAGAGGGGGAAGGAGAGAGAAGGGGAGAGAAAATGGGGGAGAGAGAGAGACTAGAGGACTCGACGATTGAAACAACTTTGATACGTGTTTCTGTTATCTGCCTTATTTCAGTAATAACATGGTTCTACTGTCTGTCTACTACGAGGCTCTCAATGCTGAACTAATTGAGCAACTACCAGATATGACGGTGCCAACATTGCTAGGTAAGGCACTGCCATCGCTTTGCAGCGCACTGATACGATCTAAGCTGTAATATAGGCCTACATACGTCATCATTCATTCGGCTGCGAAGCAGGCGACTACCAAGCTTCTCCGGACACTTCCATCCTTGGTCAGTGCTGTAATGGCATCTAGATTCAGCCAGTTGTCAGTGTCCCCCAGTAGCTTCTGAATATAGGACAGGTAGGATGTTCTTTGCAATCCAGGTCTCCGTTTGCCATGGGGTGGAATATAGAAGGCATATCTTTTTGCAGAGTTCGTCTTCATACAACCTCAGGATATGTCCCAAGAAACGAAGCTGTCTAGACCTGACAGAGTTGACAAGAGGCTCGGTGTTGGTGATAGCATAAATGTAACGTGCTCAATTAATCCAAATTTCTTTGTGACTTAAAATGACCAAAATGCAAATCTCATGAATTTAGAGGGCCTGACGTTCCGATCCTTGCAGGACCTTTAATCTCGAAACGTCATGCTCTCTACATTTTCTAATTCTAAACTTTGGTTGGTGTTTTTCCCCCAGCAAACTTGGGTGGTAACTTTGGCCTGTTCCTCGGCGCAAGCGTCCTGACCATAGTGCAGCTCCTCGAGTACCTCTTGGACGAGCTGGTGGCGTCGTGTTCTCGCACGATCTCGCCGAATCGCGTCCGCAACTCTCGCCCGATGGCGAGGACCGGCGCCAGAGTAATCAACGTTGGGGGCGCCATCACCGACGGCAGCCAGACATCAGTGGTGGGCGTGGAGTGAGCCACGGGACTCCAAAAGCGGACACCAGCGAAACGGGTTTGAAGGGGTATACAATTTATAATACACTGTAAAAATGTAATGCCATTATTTGGATCAGTATTTTGGTCAACATCGGTCAGTATATTGACTGGTAACAAATATTCGTCAATAAATGCCCAACTTTTGCACTTTGTAGGTCAAAATAAATTTTAAAAACTCCCCCTTTTTCTGATAAACGCAGGCCAAGTTTCGAACAAACGACTTTTGCCCAACTAATTATTTTATTCTACCCAACAGGAAAGGATTAAATGTAATTTACTTCAATTTTTGTGTGCCAGCCACACTTAGAGAAAATAAATAGGCCGATTAAGATGATGTTTGTCGGCGATTTTAGTCAGTATTTCCTCGTTTTTAATGTCGATTTAATCCCGGCATAAATATTTTGTTAGGGACGAAGAACGACGAGTCCACAGTGTACGACATTTTGGGCTCTTTTCCAAAACCCAGCTTAGGCTTCGACTCCGGCTTCGTCTCTGCCATCCCAAAAGCTGAAAACACAGGTTGGAGTTCTGTGTTGAAGTTGAAGCTTTGGATTATTTTTCTGTATAACATTAAAAAACGAAGCCAAAGGCCTCCCGGTGTCATGGCTTGTACTTAAAAAAATGGACGAAAGTAGGAAAGACGAAGCCGGAGCCTGAGCCTAAGCCGAGATTTGGAAAAGGGACCATGTTGCGACTTCAGATTCAGTCTTGGCATGAGTTAGACTGGCTACCAGTTCTACGCTCTGCGCAATGCAGTGGAGAGCGTATCCTTGACGGGCAGGGTGCAATACTATTAGGATTCGGACTCTATAGTCTACTGTCCATACACCAGACACGCAGTCCTTCATTTTGAATAATTCCCTTGGATCTATCACCAATTTTGTCAAAACGATACAAGATTAGAGAAAAAAGAAGTAGATAGACATTGTGACCACACTGTGACGTGATTTGAATTGCTTTCGACTTGTATTTTGTATTCTACTAATCTTGTCTTAGCTTGAAACAGAAGTGAAGTTGAGGTCGGGAAGCTGACCCTCTGAATCGTAGCATTAATGTTGACTCTATATGAAATGGACCCTGCTCTTTCTTGATGGGTCGGCACCAGTCTAATATATACGAGTGCTGTGATTCATGGATATTAAGGCTGTACTGGGCATGTGCTGCCATTTCGATAGTAGATGGTATTTAGGGTTGTCCTATGGCCATAGATATATTTTCTTATATTGATATTTCTTATGCACTTTTTAATTTCGCCAAAAACGTAAGCCCTGTAATTCTTTATAGGCCTAGAATATAATATTCACTGTGTCGCAGGTAATTTATTGTGCCATATATTAGAAGAATATGTACATAAATATTATGTGAAGTCGGAAGTCATAAATTGTTTTTCAATGATGTATTGAGTGCCTGGTAATAAATGAAACAAAATAAAATGTTGTCCACTGCATACCTACTGGTTTGAATGACCGGAATGCATTTCGTGATAAAAAAAAGGTGTGGAGGGTTTGTCGTTTGGATCATTGCAGCACCTTTCTCAAAGGCAGAATGCAGACTTTCATTCTGCCTTTTGGGGAAAAGTCTGGCTAGGGTCGCAACGTCAGATCTGCCACATATACGTGGGGATAAAGCACTGTACGCACTGGATTTCTTCGGGGAAAACTAACCGAGCAAATGGGTAACTTTTCCATTTTAAGTCCACTGCGAACAGCCCAGGAAGTTTTCTTCCCAGGTAACTTACCCGGCTCGAATGGGTAGTTTAACCGACTGACTTCTGTCCGATTAAGGTCGGTTTAACCGAGTCGAAAGTCCCGTGCGGACGCGACGTACGATTCGTTTGTAATAGTCAGTCGGTCATCCCGGTTATGACCCATGTCGATAATCCAATTGCGAACGCCGGTGAGATTTACCCGTTGGAATGTTACCCAGGGTCTCGGTAAAACAAAGTCCAGTGCGAACACGGCTTAAGTTTTCTATTCATGAAGTTATGCATGGAGGAATCATGAGTTAAGAGATTCTCTCTGTCTTCGTTTTAGTATGTACGCGCCTCTTAGGTGGTGAAAATGGAAAACAAAATATTGTGTAAAATTGTACGCTTATAGGTAATATCTTTAAAGAAGGTATTTTAAACGGCAGTTAATGGTTGAATGGTGCCGACTGCCCCCCCCCCCCCGTCAGAGACTAATTGACTATTAATTAAAGGCCACCATCTAATGGCTGCATAGCTCAGGTGGTCGGAGCGCTGGTACGCAAAACCAGAGGTCTCGGGTTCAAGTCCTGGAAGGTACTTAAAATTCTTTCTTTTTTTAATGGAGACATATAATAGTAGGATGATTAGACTTCATCGCGCTGCTCAGAGCAGTCTTGTCAAATGAATGCTTCATTAAACAGTGTCGACAGAAACTGATTCCTGATTGCTGATGGAAAGGATAGGACTTCACTTGGTGGAAGTAATAATTGTATAGGCAGGTTTGCGGTGACGCCATGTGCAGGGTTGATCTTTTGTGGGTGAGTGTGGATCCAAGAGGAGCCTGAATGTGTTTCACTTGTACAACCATGCTGGATATTCCTCTATATTCCGACCAAGTTCCATGGACCAAGAACGAGTTTCCACGCTTATAGTAGGGCTTGTTATTTCTCATTATAATGCAACTCTATGACATTGGGTCCTGAAATCGTTTTAAAAAGACTGTTATCATTTTGGCGCTCAATCAAGCAAGACTTGGTGCTTGAAGGTGGAGTACACCATAAGCGAGGGTCAAAGAATCGCATCCAAACTGTCCAACCCAGCAAATATATGAAATGAAATATATACTGGGTCCATTAAGCTTATAGGATCGAACATGTCAGTGTTACGCAATAGCCTGACACTGAGAGGTTTTCCCGTGATGCCGTACCATTGTTATAGTGTAGGTAATGAATTTCAACGTAGGTGTAAGTCACACGTCCAAATATACATTACAGAGAAGATACAATCAATCATAGGCCTGCAGATATGTTTCCTTCATACCGCGTAGGACATATTTATGTGATAAACGATATGCATGAGGATAGGCTATTTTCGTTAATGTTTCATTTGCAATACTGGCCTTCAGAAAATGTACACACACACAACGCAACATGGCAGATCTCTGCTCCACATGCATGTATTATGCTAATGAGGGTCACGTGGTGGTCAATCCGGCCCTCGGAATGGTCAACAGCCCTCTCAAGAGAGGGCGTCCTTCACATGGCTAGGCCTTGTGCAGTGATGTGTATACTAACTGTCGTCGGCGACGTACATGCCGTGTAGTACTAGTATCCTCGTCAATTTTGCCGATTCTTCGCTGGCAGAGACCACTGTTTGCACTACGGATCGATGCAATCGAGTGGCTTCACAAACTCTACTACACTGGCTCGCCTCGATCTCCCTCTGAGAGTCTAGGGGGCAAAACAAATCGGCCACATCGCTGAAAACGAGAGAGGTAGCTGTAAGAGTTCTAAAGGCACACTGCCGTAAGTCACTTGCATGGCCTCGTATTCAACCACACCATGGAGGAATCTCTCCTTATTACTCCATGACCACACGCACGGGCCAAGGAAGGCAGTCGAGTGTTTAGGATTACCGGAGTAAGGAAAAGAAAACAAAATTCCACCTTTTTTGTATCAAACAAATACAGGAAACTGGCCTGACTGAGAACTTTAAAACAATTTTGAAGAAAAAAAAGAGAAAAATGATAAAGAAAACTTTGCCTTGAACCCGAGACCTCTGGTTTTGGAAATTATATTTACACCAGCGCTTTCGTGCAGCTCTCACCATCTGAGCATGGAGATCTGAGCTATCCTGCTCTTGTGTTTGTTGTTGTTGCATTGTATTCATGCGCTCAGGCGAACTTGTTACATAAGACTGCGGTGTTGCAGGGCTGTCTAAGTGGTCTAAGCTATTGGCAGCCCCCTTCCCCCCTTCCCCCTCCCCCTCCCTCCCCTTCCCCGCTGATAAAGCCTCTCCATTTCTCGCTATCGAACCGTCGACTGTCCGCCGACCTTTTGCCTGAATAATTAAGCCGCTCATCGATCGGCAACATTGGGCCTTATCGACTGGCCTCGTTCATCAATAGCGCTGCCCGGCCAACAGTAATACCTCGTGAATATAACGGAGTGAATTGAATGTACCTGTATATACTTGTACACTAAACGGACTACCACCCCGAAACGTGTAATGTTTTATGGATGGTGACCACCCAGAGTCGACGACAGAGAAGGATCGGAGTGACGGCATTGGTGTGCTTATTAGATAGGTATAAGTCTGAATCCGGACACGGGTAGGCTTCCTTCCTCCTTCCTGCCTTCTCCCTCGTCCACCAATGGGCTGCTACAAGCGCTGCTACCTCCGCAAGTGGTGCACCGAGGTGTGCGACCTCCACGGCCTGAAACACATCGCCGGGGACGGCGGCCTTCTCCGCCGCCTGATCTGGGCGGTCTTCACGCTCGCCGCCCTCGTCATCTTCCTCCACCAGGCCGTGCTGACGCTCATCAGCTTCGCCCAGTACAACCACGTCACCACGGTGGACGTGACCTACGCCACCGTGCTCGACTTCCCCGCCGTCACCGTCTGCAACTTCAACAAGTACCGCGAGTCGGCGCTGACTGCCACCGACCTGAAGAACGTCGGCACGCACTTGGGTGAGCGGTTGCAATGCTGGCGCTGGCTATGATTGTCGTCGTTGATTGTGATTGCCTGTCGTTGTTGGTCCCTGCCAGTCGTTGTTGTCGCCGTTCTTTGTGTTTTTGGCCGCTATCTCCCGCCGCCTGTCGTCGTTGTCATTGCCACTGTCGTCGTTGTCATTGTCACTGTCGTCGTTGTCATGGTCACTGTCGTCGTTGTCATTGTCACTGTCGTCGCTGTTGAAGTTATCTGTGATGTCATTGTCGTTGTTACTGTCGTCGCCAATGCCATCGTCGTTGTCGATATTGACACCGTTCTCATTGTTGACGTTATGGCCGTCGTTGTCACTGTCGGTATTTCTGTCTCTGTCATTGCCAACATTGTTTTCGTTGTTGTTGCCAATCTTTTGCCTTTATTGTCGATGTTAATGGGCAACTTGATAATTATATACATTGACCCTTTAAATTACAATGGGGTAATCACTTCATACTGGACAACATCTTGGTTTTGCATATAATTATACTGTGAGGCGATTGACTTTGCTATGGTAACCGACTAACCATAACACCTGATAACACCAGGGGCCAATTTCATAGAGCCGCTTAAGCGCCAAAACAGGCTTAAGCACAAAAAGTCGTGAGCCACAGAATCTCCTTGCCAACCCAAACTTCATTATTGTTTCATGCTAAGCAAAGAAGAGTGGAATATAAATCAGAAGCAATGAACATCAAACCGCAGGGTAATTTGTAATCCTGCTTACACAAGGAAGACTTTTTCTGCTTAGCAGATTTTCACGCTTAAGCGGCTCATGAAATTGGGCCCTGATTGTTTTTACCTACAAGCTTTGTAACACCACTGTTTACTGCGTGTCTAGCTTGTAAGTTGTATGCCAGCAAAGATAGGCCACTACCTAAGGGCACTATAGCGTAGGAAGTTAAGGAGACTGAGCTGGTGTACGTTATGCCAGAGGTCTCGAGATTAAGCCGTTCCAGTCACGTGTTCTCTGCTATTTTGCCAATTGTTTAAAAACTTCCAAGCCAGATTCCCGTTCCTTTGTTTTATTGTAAAAATAGATTGTTATTTGCTATTCCTAGACCTTTATTATGGGCTAATGCGTGACCTAATAACGACTCAAAACACTTTTGAATGAGTGCACAAGCTCTCGTAACAATAGCTACTTCATCAGATGTAATCATGCGAGAAATTGTGTGTGATGAAAAAGTTGCATCTGATGAAAATAGTTATTGCCACGAAACTTGTATGCACTCTTTCCAACAGGTTTCTGCTACCATTACATCATTCTTCAGTTTCACTAATACGGCTATCGTTATATTTTCCCAATCCTGTTCATTGATATAGGTATTATTGACGAGGACCACAACCTGATCAATCCCAGTTTGTACACGGAGGAGTTTCAGCAGAAGGTAGCGGCCGTGGACTGGTCCACCGAAGATGTGGACGAGAACTACGACATGACGGAGTTTACCAACCGGACGGGGCACCAGCTGGACGAGATGATAGTGGAGGTGAGACCGTGTCCGAAACGGGCGTCTAGAGCTAGGTCTAGGTCTTCCCCGTATTGGAAATACACGGAGATGCGTAGACAATAGCCCTAGCCGTAGCTCTGGAAGCCCGTTTTGGACATGGCCTGAGATTCGGCCTTAAGTGCGTCACGAACCACGTTCCTGAAGCTTATGGAAGCACTTTGTCTCTTTGGCGGATTTCTCAATTTGTGACCCGGAACAGCGACATGAGGAATATCCCACCAAAACACTTTCCGAGTAAACAACGCCTGAAGTCAAAGTATCTTCTCAATTCGATTAATTTTTTTTTTCTTTTTCGGAAAGTTAATGTATTGGAGGATATTATGTCCAAAGAATTTTTCCGAAATCCGTCTCTAAATGTTGAATGATTGTGTAAATGTAAAGTTCCTGCCTTTTTGAATGGACGCTTTCGAGGAGTTAGAATGGTGCTGCTATATTGTGTCTGGTACCAAATGAACGAACTAAGTCCCCTTGTACTATTTACAACAAAGTTCACACGGAAATAATTTTGATATCATTTGAAAGCTAATGGTATACTCTTTCATATCATTAGAAAATCTCAAAATCTCAAAAGTGGGGGTTATTCCTCATTATGCTGTGCCGGGTCACATTATTTTGTTAACTTCCTTTTCTGCCTAGTGTATTTGCCAGTATCTAACAGTGATCTCTTATCGCCCACCCTGCATGCAGTGTGAATGGCGGGGCCAGGCCTGTTCGTCGGCCGATTTTCACCACGTCTTCTCCCATCTCGGCAACTGTTACACCTTCAACCACGTGAATCTCCCTGATGAACGCCACTCGACCATCGCTGCCGGAGCCGGTAAGTACATGTACATGCCCGGACCCACATTTCATACATCCTATCATCTGGTTCATTGTTTAGTGCAAGACTTGGTGCCTACTAAGGCCGTGTCCGAAACGGGCGTCTAGAGCTAGGTCTAGGTCTTCGCCCTATTGGAAATACACGGAGACGTGAAGACAATAGCCCTAGCCGTAGCTCTGGAAGGCCGTTTCGGACACGGCCTTACTCTCATGCACTCTGATGTTAATAGAGTTCGTCGTTATGGCTCTTTTGGGATTCCGTAGAAGAAGCTCTCTTCTGCGTATGCACAATGGTGCCAATGACGGGAGCCAATTAAGCACGGGAACCAGCGAGACGTGAACGGTAAACCATAAAGGCGACCAAGTAGAATGCCGTACGTCACAACTGAATATTCATGAGTTAGTCTCCCGACTGCGGGAGGTCAATGGGTCACGAAGTTAATTTATGCTAAGGAGCCATGAACACCGTTGACGCACGGCATTTTACTTGGCCGACTTTAGGGTCAACCATCGTGAACGGTCTCCCTAAATGCCGCCGCACACGAGAGCTACCTGCTGAGCACAAATTATCTCAGCTTATAGCTCAGCACGTAGCTCACCGTGTGCTCGGAACTTTTAGTGAGATTTCTGCCTCAAGAGGCCGCGAGACCAATATCTATCCTGTTTAATTTGTTTTCGTCTTTCGTGGATGAAAACTCATCGTGTGCGGTGACTTGATGAGCTACGTGCTGAGCAAAAAAACATAGCAAGTTCAACTGGCCAATGAAAGCGCACGCACTATTCATATAGGTACGTATTGGTCTCACGGCCTTGAGGCAGAAATCTCAACAGAATTTCAGCACACACTGTGAGCTACATGCTGAGCTAACAGTCACGAGAGACGTTTTGCTCTCGTACTATGCGGCGGGCTTCAGTTACAAATGGATTTGTCATCTATTCCTTGAGATCTTCAAACGAGCATCGACGGTCGTTCCCTCATTCTTGTCGCTTTCTTGGACCCCAGCCAACGGCCTCAAGCTGACAGTGAATATCGAGGAGGACGAGTACACGCCCTCTAACGACTTGGACGGAGCAGCCGAGGATGCTGGCATCAAATGGATGCTGCATCATCCCAACGAGCCGCCCTATGTCAAGGAGCTGGGTCACGGGGCGGGACCAGGTCACCACACATCAGTGGCCGTCCGTCACGAGCAGGTTAGTTCTCACGAACGTCAGGGTTTAGACCGATGCGGTTGTTCACATGACCTTGTAGAATTTGTCGCCACTCTCGGCTGGCAGACAAAACAACTCCCGATATGAGGCCAGCTGAGGACCTGAGGGTTATATGACGTAACATTTAATCTCGGGTTTAACGGGATTGAGACGAATCCTGGTTAAGTACAGAGCTGAGTGAAAAGGGTGAACGAACTATAGACAGAAACAATTTAATACTAAGAACGTAGAGAGGATTTGACTGGACTTGAGCTGATGTACTTCTGGCTTGAAGATGGTATAGTCCTATAGTCTCGGGTTCGAGTCGATTTGAAGTTGCTCTACACGGCGTTATCCCATTTCTCACATAGGTCTAGATCTGATGCACTCTTGTGCTTGTTGGATGGCAACTATTTCCACATTGGTGTAATAAATTACTTGCATGACTGGCCCTAGGGACATGGTAAACAATCCACCGGAATGTGTTGTGAACAAAATGCCCATTTTACACTAGGCCTACAAAACCATGCCCTTCACTTTCGAGTGGCCCGCGAACT
Source organism: Luidia sarsii (assembly GCA_949987565.1). Classification (NCBI taxonomy): domain Eukaryota; kingdom Metazoa; phylum Echinodermata; class Asteroidea; order Paxillosida; family Luidiidae; genus Luidia; species Luidia sarsii. The sequence goes on along the minus strand of OX465103.1, from coordinate 27,243,704 downwards.
CGCATAAATTTTCACGACTGGTCGCGAAGTCGTCAAAATTAATATATCCTGAAATTCACGGTTCGTCAATAATGCTTATGGTTTATCCATCTCTACCCGCACAAACGCAGCAGGCCACTGGGCTGGAGGGGAAAGGGCGAAATGAAAGACCGAGTATGCTGCTTTGTGTCTCAAAATGCCGTCCCGTACCGTGTGGATGTTCTTTCAATCAATGACCAAAGTGGGGTTAAAGGGGGGGGGGGTTAAGCTGCACAAGGACCAGTCAGACATAAAAAAGGCAACCGAGCTTATGCACAGGATAGACTATGAAAGGAAACGCTGAAGTTGTTCCCTTTCCTGGCAACACTTTCCTGACAACATCTTTGTGACTGGGACCATCTTTGTGACTGGGACCATCTTTGTGACTGGGACCATCTTTGTGACTAGGACCATCTTTGTGACTAGGACCATCTTTGTGACTAGGACCATCTTTGTGACTAGGACCATCTTTGTGACTAGGACCATCTTTGTGACTAGGACCATCTTTGTGACTGGGACCATCTTTGTGACTAGGACCATCTTTGTGACTGGGACCATCTTTGTGACTGGAATCATCTTTGTGACTAGGACCATCTTTGTGACTAGGACCGTCTTTGTGACTGGGACCATCTTTGTGACTGGGACCATCTTTGTGACTGGGACCATCTTTGTGACTAGGACCATCTTTGTGACTGGGACCATCTTTGTGACTAGGACCATCTTTGTGACTGGGACCATCTTTGTGACTGGGACCAACTTTGTGACTAGGACCATCTTTGTGACTGGGACCATCTTTGTGACTGGGACCATCTTTGTGACTGGAATCATCTTTGTGACTGGGACCATCTTTGTGACTGGGACCATCTTTGTGACTAGGACCATCTTTGTGACTAGGACCATCTTTGTGACTAGGACCATCTTTGTGACTGGGACCATCTTTGTGACTGGGACCATCTTTGTGACTAGGACCATCTTTGTGACTGGGACCATCTTTGTGACTAGGACCATCTTTGTGACTAGGACCAACTTTGTGACTAGGACCATCTTTGTGACTAGGACCATCTTTGTGACTGGGACCATCTTTGTGACTGGGACCATCTTTGTGACTGGGACCATCTTTGTGACTAGGACCATCTTTGTGACTGGAATCATCTTTGTGACTGGGACCATCTTTGTGACTGGAATCATCTTTGTGACTGGGACCATCTTTGTGACTGGGACCATCTTTGTGACTGGGACCATCTTTGTGACTGGGACCATCTTTGTGACTGGGACCATCTTTGTGACTGGAATCATCTTTGTGACTGGGACCATCTTTGTGACTGGGACCATCTTTGTGACTAGGACCATCTTTGTGACTAGGACCAACTTTGTGACTAGGACCATCTTTGTGACTAGGACCATCTTTGTGACTGGGACCATCTTTGTGACTGGGACCATCTTTGTGACTAGGACCATCTTTGTGACTGGGACCATCTTTGTGACTAGGACCATCTTTGTGACTGGGACCATCTTTGTGACTGGGACCAACTTTGTGACTAGGACCATCTTTGTGCCTAGGACCATCTTTGTGACTAGGACCATCTTTGTGACTAGGACCATCTTTGTGACTGGGACCATCTTTGTGACTGGGACCATCTTTGTGACTGGAATCATCTTTGTGACTGGGACCATCTTTGTGACTGGGACCATCTTTGTGACTAGGACCATCTTTGTGACTAGGACCATCTTTGTGACTAGGACCATCTTTGTGACTGGGACCATCTTTGTGACTGGGACCATCTTTGTGACTAGGACCATCTTTGTGACTGGAACCATCTTTGTGACTAGGACCATCTTTGTGACTAGGACCAACTTTGTGACTAGGACCATCTTTGTGACTAGGACCATCTTTGTGACTGGGACCATCTTTGTGACTAGGACCATCTTTGTGACTGGGACCATCTTTGTGACTAGGACCATCTTTGTGACTGGGACCATCTTTGTGACTGGGACCAACTTTGTGACTAGGACCATCTTTGTGACTGGGACCATCTTTGTGACTGGGACCATCTTTGTGACTAGGACCATCTTTGTGACTGGGACCATCTTTGTGACTGGAATCATCTTTGTGACTGGGACCATCTTTGTGACTGGGACCATCTTTGTGACTAGGACCATCTTTGTGACTGGGACCATCTTTGTGACTGGGACCATCTTTGTGACTGGGACCATCTTTGTGACTGGGACCATCTTTGTGACTGGAATCATCTTTGTGACTGGGACCATCTTTGTATCTAGGACCATCTTTGTGACTGGAATCATCTTTGTGACTGGGACCATCTTTGTGACTGGAATCATCTTTGTGACTGGGACCATCTTTGTGACTAGGACCATCTTTGTGACTAGGACCATCTTTGTGACTAGGACCATCTTGTGACTGGGATCATCTTTGTGACTGGGACCGTCTTTGTGACTGGGACCATCTTTGTGACTGGGACCATCTTTGTGACTGGGACCATCTTTGTGACTAGGACCATCTTTGTGACTGGGACCATCTTTGTGACTGGGACCATCTTTGTGACTGGAATCATCTTTGTGACTGGGACCATCTTTGTGACTAGGACCATCTTTGTGACTAGGACCATCTTTGTGACTAGGACCATCTTGTGACTGGGATCATCTTTGTGACTGGGACCGTCTTTGTGACTAGGACCATCTTTGTGACTGGGACCATCTTTGTGACTAGGACCGTCTTTGTGACTGGGACCATCTTTGTGACTAGGACCGTCTTTGTGACTAGGACCATCTTTGTGACTAGGACCATCTTTGTGACTAGGACCATCTTTGTGACTAGGACCATCTTAGTTTGTGACTGGGACCGTCTTTGTGACTAGGACCATCTTTGTGACTAGGACCGTCTTTGTGACTAGGACCATCTTTGTGACTGGGACCATCTTTGTGACTGGGACCATCTTTGTGACTAGGACCGTCTTTGTGACTAGGACCATCTTTGTGACTAGGACCGTCTTTGTGACTAGGACCATCTTTGTGACTAGGACCATCTTTGTGACTGGGACCGTCTTTGTGACTAGGACCATCTTTGTGACTAGGACCGTCTTTGTGACTACGACCATCTTTGTGACTGGGACCATCTTTGTGACTAGGACCATCTTTGTGACTACGACCATCTTTGTGACTGGGACCATCTTTGTGACTGGGACCGTCTTTGTGACTAGGACCATCTTTGTGACTAGGACCGTCTTTGTGACTAGGACCATCTTTGTGACTGGGACCATCTTTGTGACTGGGACCAACTTTGTGACTAGGAACATCTTTGTGACTGGGACCATCTTTGTGACTACGACCATCTTTGTGACTGGGACCATCTTTGTGACTGGGACCATCTTTGTGACTAGGACCATCTTTGTGACTAGGACCATCTTTGTGACTGGGACCATCTTTGTGACTAGGACCATCTTTGTGACTGGGACCATCTTTGTGACTAGGACCATCTTTGTGACTGGGACCATCTTTGTGACTAGGACCATCTTTGTGACTGGGACCATCTTTGTGACTGGGACCATCTTTGTGACTGGGACCATCTTTGTGACTGGGACCATCTTTGTGACTGGGACCATCTTTGTGACTAGGACCATTTTTGTGACTGGGACCATCTTTGTGACTGGGACCATCTTTGTGACTGGGACCATCTTTGTGACTGGGACCATCTTTGTGACTGGGACCATCTTTGTGACTAGGACCATCTTTGTGAGTAGGACCATCTTTGTGACTGGGACCATCTTTGTGACTGGAATCATCTTTGTGACTGGGACCATGTTTGTGACTAGGACCATCTTTGTGACTAGGACCATCTTTGTGAGTAGGACCATCTTTGTGACTGGGACCATCTTTGTGACTAGGACCATCTTTGTGACTAGGACCATCTTTGTGACTAGGACCATCTTTGTGACTAGGACCATCTTTGTGACTGGGACCATATTTGTGACTGGGACCATCTTTGTGACTGGGACCATCTTTGTGACTAGGACCATTTTTGTGACTGGGACCATCTTTGTGACTAGGACCATCTTTGTGACTAGGACCGTCTTTGTGACTAGGACCATCTTTGTGACTAGGACCATCTTTGTGCCTAGGACCATCTTTGTGACTAGGACCATCTTTGTGACTAGGACCATCTTTGTGACTGGGACCATCTTTGTGACTGGGACCATCTTTGTGACTAGGACCATCTTTGTGACTAGGACCAACTTTGTGACTGGGACCATCTTTGTGACTAGGACCATCTTTGTGACTGGTACCATCTTTGTGACTGGGACCATCTTTGTGACTAGGACCATCTTTGTGACTAGGACCATCTTTGTGACTGGTACCATCTTTGTGACTAGGACCATCTTTGTGACTAGGACCATCTTTGTGACTGGTACCATCTTTGTGACTGGGACCATCTTTGTGACTAGGACCATCTTTGTGACTAGGACCATCTTTGTGACTAGGACCATCTTTGTGACTAGGACCATCTTTGTGACTAGGACCATCTTTGTGACTGGTACCATCTTTGTGACTGGGACCATCTTTGTGACTAGGACCATTTTTGTGACTGGGACCATCTTTGTGACTAGGACCATCTTTGTGACTGGGACCATCTTTGTGACTAGGACCATCTTTGTGACTGGTACCATCTTTGTGACTGGGACCATCTTTGTGACTGGTACCATCTTTGTGACTGGGACCATCTTTGTGACTAGGACCATCTTTGTGACTAGGACCATCTTTGTGACTAGGACCATCTTTGTGACTGGGACCATCTTTGTGACTGGTACCATCTTTGTGACTAGGACCATCTTTGTGACTGGGACCATCTTTGTGACTAGGACCATCTTTGTGACTAGGACCATCTTTGTGACTGGGACCATCTTTGTGACTGGGACCATCTTTGTGACTAGGACCATCTTTGTGACTGGGACTAAAACAATAGCTTTTTCGCTAATAACTCGCCCCATATTCGCACCACGCTACCTTTGAATATCCAGTAAGATCCGTTGACTAGAATAGAGACGGACGGTGCTCTTGTAGAATCATTTTACTCCTGTCCTTGCAGTATATTTGTATCGAACAGGCAGCCATCTTACCGAGTTAGATACAGCCATGGAAGTAGATGAAGACCTACTCCTACCTCCATGGTACAACGGTATACGGTGATCATTGCCTGGTGTGCCATAAGTAGGTTTGTCTTTGCCAATAGCGATTCGGTCATCATTCACGAGTAGGCCTTTCGACTATTGCTCCATTGAGTAAACATGGCTAAGCTTATTAATCAAGATTTCAACTGGTAACAATAGTCGTCGACATAAGCCCTAGTAGTTGGAATGCGATAATCCAAATCAAACACAAACGCCCAACATTTCTGATAAAAACAGGCCAATCGTTTGCTATGATAAAACGATTTAGCCCCAAACCTTTGTATTCAGCGTATATATTTGGTGCCTTCAATTAGGTTCTCTGGGTCAACCAATGTCACGCCTTCCTATCGTCATAATCCTATCATTTATACTCGAGGAAGCCGATCGAACGGTCGAACGCTCACAGTGGTTTGTTCTCCTATACCCACACGTGTGTTCAGATAACGAGTCTGCCACATCCGTACACCACGTGTCAGGAGGAAGCGGCCGGGGTGCTAGACTACTTCGAGCACTACTCACTGCAGGCCTGCCGTATCGAGTGCGAGACCAGACTGGTGGTGGAGGAGTGCGGGTGTCGCCTGGTCGAGCAGCCCGGCGACGCCCCGGTCTGCAACCCCGCCGAGTCGCACGAGTGCGGCCACGTTGTCCTAGGTAAGAGGCCGGCCTTTGTCCCACCTCGTCACTCCTCGAAGGAAATACGAATGGAAGGCAGTCAGCATCGGGCGATAGTGTAGGCTGCCAAGCGGGAAAGCAGACAGCAGAAAAGCGAGCAGAATAGCAATCAGAAAAGCGAGCAGAAAAGCGAGCAGAAAAGCAAGCAGAAAAGCAAGCAGAAAAGCAAGCAGAAAAGCAAGCAGAAAAACAATCAGAATAGCAATCAGAAAAGCGAGCAGAAAAGCGAGCAGAAAAGCAAGCAGAAAAGCAAGCAGAAAAGCAAGCAGAAAAGCAAGCAGAAAAGCAATCAGAATAGCAATCAGAAAAGCGAGCAGAAAAGCGAGCAGAAAAGCAAGCAGAAAAGCAAGCAGAATAGCGAGCAGACAAGCAAGCAGAAAAGCGAGCAGAAAAGCAAGCAGAAAAGCAAGCAGAAAAGCAAGCAGAAAAGCAAGCAAAAAAGCAAACAGAAAAGCAAGCAGACGAGCAAGCTTTCAGGCAAGAAAGCAGACAGACAATCAGGCTGGCATGCAGTCAAACAAACAAACAAAGCAGCCATGCCAAGCAATCAAGCAAGGCAGTGAGAGACAAGCAAGCAGACGGGCAAGCATGCTGAAGCAAGCAAACAAAATCAGTCAGAAAGCAAAGCACCCCAATCGCCCCAGCAAGCAAGCAGACACCAAGGTCTAGGCTAACCCGCGTCATTTCTGTTATCAATGCAGTACAAGCCACGACGGGTGAGCTGGACGATGGATGTGAGTGCGCATCACCCTGTGAGTTAGAGGCCTACCCGTTCACCACCACCAACGTCAAGCTGCGTGCCAAGTTCATGCGGGCCATTTACAGCAACACCACCCACAACTTCACCACGGAGTACATCGAGTAAGCCCTCGGCATTTACGTTCGGTATCGAGACACAGGGGGACTGCAGGGGTGCGTTTATGCCGTCATATACCCAAGATGCATCGTTCGATTAGGTATAGGTTTTCACCCTCGTCTGTCCCGGTCATTCCTTGGTCGCTTCAGTGACGTCATTACCAATAACTTACCCAGCGTGGTGACCCCGGTACCCAGGAATGTCAAGTCATCTCATTTTCTTTTTATTCGACTGAGGTCTTCTTCCATAATTATTCGAATTGGGTTTGAGTAAGACGGTGTGATTTATTGTGCGCCCCACCGCCATTCCCACAGCATCAAGCCAAACACACTATTGGTCAGGACAGGGGGACACCGGCCTTAATTGACCACGGGAACCCCATGAGTCTCGGCGCGAACCTTTCTTCACCATTTGCAATTTGTTCAAAACTTCCCAGGCAGTTTGTTTCTTGTAATTGTTTGAATGATTGATTTTGTATAATCATTTAAGTTACCTTTGCGTCCCTTCCCTCCTTGTAGAAACAATCTCGTGCTTCTTTCGATCTACTTCGAGGCCCTCAGCCATGAGGTCATTGAGCAGTTGCCTGAGATGACCGTACCGTCTCTTCTTGGTAATGTTGTTTTCCCTTGTCTTGCCTTGCC